>JANVCC010000019.1:1029760-1044654 GCA_025345505.1 Todiramphus chloris collaris | reverse complement strand
AAAAGAAAAGAAAAGAAAAGAAAAGAAAAGAAAAGAAAAGAAAAGAAAAGAAAAGAAAAGAAAAGAAAAGAAAAGAAAAGAGAAAAGAAAAGCTTTTAATAAATTTTCCTGAATACAGAATTATCAGTGTCTGGTGCAGGGTTGTTAGCATTTATCTGAAAATTTCCAGATAATACTTGTTACCCTTGTTTAAGGTTAATGGGAAGGGGAAAATAGACCCCTTTGCTTGCATATACATTATTTTAATTTACAAGTGTATCTGCATCCTGTGGATGATAAATGGGTCAAATCCAGTTTTTATTGTTTTGTGCAGAACTGATCCTGTTACTTTGAACCCTAATCAGAACCCCTACAAAAAAGTTAATATATGTAAGACTGGCAGCTTGACAACTCTTCCCTCCTATCCTCTGTTGGCCAACCATATCGAAAGACTTAAGATTGCCTTTGTCCTGCTGCATGCATATTTTCCATGGAATGAAAAGAAACTTCCCCAAACTTCAAACCTATCAAATGTTTAGCATCTGAAGGATATTCATCTTTAGGAGCCAGGCCAAAAAGTCAATAAAAATTTAATTATTTCTGTAGCATATGGGAGCACTTACAAGACCAAAAATGTGATACTGTGTATTGGTATTGGGAAGAAACTCAACAATATACTTTCATATTTACTGGTCAAGATAGCATCCCCATCAAAAGGCAACATAAGCCCTTCAAACTGCAATTAATCCTGACAGAGTTTCTAAAACTAGCATATAACAGGACAGTGATCAAGGAAGTGATTACATGCACCCCGCCTAATGATGGAGTGGTGCTGAATGTCTATATGCAGGGCAAAACACATGTTCATCATTTCTTTGTATGCTCAACAGGAAAAAGAATATTTGTATTGATAAGATTCTTGCTGTCTGAAATGAGTTCTCTTCTCTTGTGTATGTGGGTGTGGGAGGAGAGTAAAAAAATGCCAAACATTTTCCTGAAGAAATAGAAGGGAAATCCCCAATGCTACAGTTAAAAATAGCTGCAACATATCAATCATTAGCAATGTCAGGCAGAGGAATGATCCTTGTAGGGCCTGATCAGAAAGTATCAATCCTTTAATTCATTGAAGTGGTAACATAGCAGGCTACTACTGAGTTATTTTAGCATATCCCAAACTAGGTGTTAGATAAAGGGAAAATCAATCTGACAGAGGTAGGGGACTGACATGGAACAGGCTGAGAAGGCCTTCCTGTTATTGCCCCATGCGACTCCTTTAGCAAGTCTTGCTATCAATCCAGATCCAGGCAGTGATAGTTTTAAATGTGAGAACCACTGTTTCAGGTGATACATACCAGAATCTGCTGAAATAAAACCACACATCCATGTTATCACTTTCATTATTTTAATTAAGAAAAATAACTATATAAACTACCTATAAATATGTAAAGTACTGTCAAAGTTTAGGATCAGGGCAGTATACTAGATATATAATAGATGCTCTCTGTTAACCCCTCTCTCTCCCCAAAGAGAATAAGGGAAACAGACACAGATTAGTAAAGAAAGCTAGAATAGCTTTAATGAAAATAGTAATAATAATAAAATTGAATATATACAAATATATACAAACCTAGCATCAAACCCAACTCCCTCAGATAGCAATTATGTCACTGTCATCGCTGATGCTGTGGAGCAGGTACTGAGAACATCCCAGACTGGACTCAGAGACAGAAAGGAACCAGATTTAGGAGCTGGCTTCTGGGAATAGATTCAGGAGCTCATGGTTTGGGATGAAAGACAGGATAGAGTCCTCCTCGGATGCTGGCCATTGAAAAAGAGAGCTTGATCCTTGTGATACCTCAGCTTTTACTGAGTATGATGTATATGGGATAGAATCCTACATTGGTCAGTTTGGGGTCACCTGTCCTGTCCGCTCCTCCCTGCAGGTCCAGCCTCTTATGTTTTGCACCCTAATATGGTATACAGGATTTAGCAGTGACCTTGGTCCACACAACAATCTGTGGTAGTAACTCTGAATATCATGTGTTATCACTGTTAGAAACAGACACTGCCTGTGAAAATCTGCCATTAACTTCAGAAAGTGCAGTTTGTCACTGAAAAGAATTTGTTCTGTTCTAACTCAAACCATGACAGGTACTTAAACCATTATACGTTTACATTACACTCTATTTGTCTATCTAACCTGAACACATTCATATATTCAAGAACTCAGCCTTTGTTATTTTCTTTGTTGGTCTCACCAAGTCTTTGCTCACTACTCTGTTTTCTCTAGGATGACTTATTCCTGTCTTTATATGTGAAATAAAGCTCTTCCTCTTCTGCCTTCCCCTTTCCTTCTATCTCAACAGAGGTCAGCACATGAAGTAAAGTTCTAAAAAATTAATTCTGGAGCAGAGCTAGATTTAGGTCAAATGAGGGTAAACCCCACAGTTTTCTATTTTTTGTTGAAATACACCACCTGCTTCTAGTATTCACAGGTCCTGAATAACAGGTATTTGAACAATGATATCTGTCTGGAAAGGACATCGGCTACTGCCTGGTTACTAGGTGGGCATCAACTTCCTATTCTATGGATACTTGTGCAGTTGAAGGTAGTGCAACTAGACCATTACGGCTTTATAGGGGCTTTGTTAATCTCTTAGGTTTGAAAAATAAAGTCTTTCTTTTTTTTTTTTTTTTTTCCTCCTCCCCATGCACTGTCAATCCCTTCAATCCCTTCCTTTCCTCCACCTCAAATGTGCTTGCTGGTAGAATGTAGTTTAAAGGATCTATTGGTATTAAATTTTGACCTTTTACCTTATTCATACAGAACTGCACCACTGCTGAGTAATGCAGGCATCCCAGATAAATGCCAGTACCATCACTGTACTATAAGGTTATGTATGTTTTTTGCCCTATAATGGCAGAGAACAAAGGTAATATCAGCCAGGAAAATGAGGCAGTCCAAGCTTTTTCAAAATTGTGTCCTATGCTTTCTGAAGAACACAAGCAAAGTCTTAGAGATTAATAATACTTTTCCACTTTACAGGCCTATGGGAGGCTTACTTCATTAATCTCTAAATATTCTGAGTGTATGAAATGGAAGATGTTACCTAAGTACAGTGTATTTAAGTCTTCATTTCAATCTATACCATTATATATACCACATAGTTTAACTGATCTATTTCCATCTCTATAGAGTGCATCCACACCTACACTATTGGTTAAATTCTTACTGGTGTAATGTATGAAGATCATTTATTCCAGGCAATCTTTATAGATGTTCATAGAAGACCATGGAGAAGACTGTGACTGACATTCTGAATATTTGCTTTTAATTCCCCATCTTTAAATAATTTGTGTAAATACTTCTATATTAATACTACATTAGTAGTAGTAAACATGTTACCCCCTTAAAATCTGCAATACTTAATTCTTTCTTTCCTCTCAAAACAAAACGAAATCTATTTCAGTATGAACCAAGTAGATGCTGTTAAGGTTGCCTTTATCTGTATTGCTTGTAAACTAAATATAACCTAATGCTCCCAAGAAAGTATGGACTATTATGTCTAGGGTTTTTTTTTCTTATGGGAACAGTCAAGCTGCATGCTACACTTATGAGGCAAGCACTGACCCTTTTACTCACATTGAGTAACACTTCACTCTTTAAATAGTCCCACCAAAGCTAACGGAGCCATTGATGAAGAAAGGAGTTACTTACTATGATCTGGGATCCCAGAACTGCCAATAATAATTCTTGTTTTTTAAAAAAGGTATTAATATTAACAAGCAATGGTACATTTTTGAGAAGGAGGAATGGAATTCCCATGACACTGAGAAAAAAGAATTCACAAAGTAGAATATGATTTGTCAAGTCAATTTTGTACAGCATGCTGCTAGTAATAATGTCTTCCGGTAATAGCATAAAGTGAGTATTTTTTGCAAACTGATGTAGCGAGAGAGACTGAGACTTTTTTAGCTTCTTTCCAGCAGAAGAAGACTATGTCCAGTCAGTTAGCAATATTGTTGATTAAATTAATTTTAAATTAACTGTTAACTTTTAATTAATTTAGTAATTTCTCTTGGGAAATCTTCAATAATTCAATAAAGCAACATTTATTGTAACTTGCTGGACTGGACATTTTTGCAGCCTCATCAAATACAGTAAGTTTTCCTTTTCCAATGCAGTCTATAGATCTTACTGCTGTATTAACAGAAGAACATCCCTCTCAAAAGCTGTAACTGAGAGATACAGGCTGGTGTTTATTTGAGGCTCCATCCATTTTTTTTTTTTTCCCCTGTTTTAAACAACTTCTTCCCATTGCCACTGTTAGAACTAAGAATAGCTATACTGTAAAGGACCATGATCTCAAGGCAACGTGTGACTTTCTTAACTTCTTATATATGACACATCTTTATTTAATTCAGCTCCAACAGAGTGCATGAGACAATAGTGCAAATCTCTTCATCCTTTCTCACCTCTTCTTTAATTTATGGTAACATTTCTGGAGTGAGGAACCTACAGAATTGAAGATCTCATTGAACTAGCAGCATTCTCTTCTGTACTATCCCAGGACCTACCTTGAAAACGTTACGGGAAAACCCAGCAAATTGGTTTTCAGTCCTGCAGTTTAATTCTGGTGCATTTGGTCCCTCTGGGCATCAGAGAAGGTAAATCATGCCAGCAGAAAGCCTCTCTTTCCTAAGCTAGAAGCAAACAATTGCTTTTGGAAATCTACGCTGTGAGTGATGCAACCACAGTTTTTAAATGGTGCTGAGAACAAAGCTGGTATGAACAATCCTCAATATATCTGACTGTCTGTACTGCCAGAAGATCTTGCCTCCTGAAAAGAGTCTTGTTCTCTCAACACTTAATCTTTTTACCCAAATGTCCACAAATAAGGAAACTGAAACTCTGCTTATTTCTATCAAAATAAACTCTTCCCTGGAGCTATGATGAACCAACGATAATTTCTTTTCATTGCACAGGCGTGTCTTAGAGACATGGGCAGGAAGTTTGCCAAGGCCACCTGCCCCAAGTCAGCTAGCCAAGCCTTGGGGCCTGCAGAGAAATGAGCCGTGGCTTTGTGTGGGGTACACAGTAGGCAGCAGTGGGCACACCGATGCTGTAGGAAAGACTCCACAGGTCAAGTAGTCCTAATGCCTGTGTGGTTATCTGACCCACAAGGGCTGTAACCAGCGTTTTCAAGACTTGCAGTCAAAACAGCTACTGGAGGAGACTGGTCTGGCTTAATGAAGCTAGCTGTTGTCCAGCCACACTCCTTAAGCTTTGTGGATTTTATCTGACGATATAAGTCAGCTCTTCACAACTTCTCTCCACTCAAACATAGTAATAAGTCTACTGCAATTTCAGGCATCAACTCACCTCTCTTTCCCCTCTATGGGAAAGGCTAAGTAAGAATAATCATTCACTAGTGGAAACAAACCATTTTTTGATGCAAGATTTTTTTCATTGCTTGCCAGTTTGGGACCTCTCCTCGCAAGCTGGGATATATTTATTACTCAGCAGTTCATTTTTATGGGATGTATATGAGGGAGCACAGGCATTGTTTCAAAGTGTTCATGCAGCAGAACAAGAAGTGTTTCGTACTGATAAGTGGAGATGATGGACGCAGGTTGTGTTTATTTGCTACTATGCTTTGTAAATGTATTCATCATCAGCCTTGTACTGAACTTTCTTTTTCTGTGTGTAACATCAAAAGGGAGGTTTAAAGCTCTATAACCTTTTCTCAAGAACCCTACTCTTGAGTATTTCTGTTTCTTGTTTTGCTTTGTGGTCACTAACCACAGGAGAAATTTGTCTTTTTTACATACGCTGGAAATAATTTACTGCCCTTAGAAATATTAAACCACAAGAAACCCCCTACATTAAAGTAACATTAAGGGTCTGCCTAAAACCCACAAAAAGCCAGGAAATTGAGAGTTAAAGCTGGAACTCTGATCTGATACTCCAGCCTTAATTTACCTCATAGGGTATAGGTACGGCTGGTGTATCCACTGAGGGAGTAATGTTGCTGGTAGGAGTACTAAGCATTTTCTGTAGCACCTAGATACAACAGCCTAAGTGAAATACAAATGTGCTCCGGGTGAATTTGCTAAGGGTGAACTTTTTTTGTATTCAGGTTAATTTAGTAGGATGAATGGCCACATGGAGCTCCTCCACCAGCACTGCTAACTTTACATCCACAGCCTGTTGGCTAAATTTCCTCCTTTAGCCTGTCCAAAAGAGCTTTTGGTCAGGGTATTCTCCTAACTTTAGACATAGATTCATAGAATTGTTCTGGTTGGAAAAGATCTTCAAGATAATCAAGTCCAACCATTAACCAAGCACTGCCAGGTCACCACTAAACCATGTCCCAAAGTGCCACATCTACATGTCTTTTAAATATCTCCAGGGATAGCCATTCAACCACTTCCCTGGGCAGCCTGTTCCAAAGCTTTACAATACTTTCTGTGAATAATTTTTTCCTAATATCTAACCTGAACCTCCCCTGAACAACCTGAGGCCATTTTGTCTTGTCCTATTCTTTGATGCATGGGAAAACAGACTGACTCCTACCTCACTACAACCTCCTTTCAGGAAGCTGTAGAGAGCAGTAAGGTCTCCCCCAAGCCTACTTTTCTTCAGGCTAATCAACCCTAGTTTCCTCAGCTGCTCCTCATAAGACTTGCTCTCTAGACCCTTCACTAGCGTTGTTGCCCTTCTTTGGACACGCTCCAGCACCTCCATGTCCTTCTTGTAGTGAAGGGCCCAAAACTTAACACGGTATTTGCGGTGCAGCCTCACCAGTGATGAGTAGAGGGGAATAATTGCTTCTCTAGTACTGCTGGCCACGCTGTTTCTGATGTTGGCCTTCCCCCTTATTTTTACCCATAAACTCAACCCTATCATCATTATGTTTAAGACAATCAAAGCACCCCCTAACATACGGAGTGACTCCACCACTTCTCCTTCCTGGCCTATCCCTTCTGAAGAGTTTATAGCCATCCAAGGCAGCACTCCAGTTGTGTGAATCATACCACCATGTTTCCATGATGGCAATAGTTTTTCTGCTGTACGATGTCTTCCAGTTCCTCCTGTTTGTTGCCCATGCTGCATGCATTGGTGTAAACGTACTGCAGTTGGGCTATTTCCTACCTGAACATTCCCAGGCGCTTCTGTGATTTCTAGCTCATCAATATCCCTCTCTCTTTTCTATCACACGTCCCTCTGTCCCCTACCTCCACTGGGATGGCTGACCCTAGGACCTTGCTAGCATGCTGTCCCACAAACACTGATGTGCCACCCCCAAGCTTATGTCCAGCAAGCCTTGAGCTCTTTTGTTGAGCCCGGATGACGCTTGTGCAATAATCCTTTTCCCACTTTGAGGCAGGTGTAACCCATCTGTCACCAGCATGCCTGGTGTTGTATAAACCAACCCATGATCAAAAAGCCCAAAGTCCTGCTAGTGGCAACAGGCTTGGAGCCAGATGTTGATATGATGGGTCTTTCTGTTTCTTCACTCATTGTTCCCTGCAACTGGAGGAATAAAGGAGAACATGTGCTACTGATCCCTTGACAAGTTGTCCGAAGGCCCTGAAGTCTCTCTTGATTGCTCTCATATTTCTTGTGAGTTCATCACTGCCTACCTGAAAAGTCAGTAACGGATAATAATCTGAGGGCTGTATCAGGTTAAGAAGCTTTCTTACCGTATCTTTAACCCAGGCCCCAGGGATGGGGGCCCTAATTGGGTCTAGTCTGCATATTGGGCCTTCTGTTCCCTTCAGAAGGGAGTCATCTATAACAGTGATGCATCTTTTTTACTTTGCAGGAATAGTTTTGGTGTGGGGCGCCAACTAAATTTCTGCTGAGCAAATGATGAACTAATCCTACTGTTTGATTTGTTGCTTGCAAAAAGATCTCAGTTGGGTCTGCTCTTACCTTTCTCTCCTATACTGGGTCCACTGTACCTCGTGTGTTCCACAAGCCTGCTTGTAGTGAAGGGCCCATCAACAAATGCAACAATTTGGGCTCATGGTTATTGCTGTTGTCTTTTCTCACCATCTGAACCTGACTATCAGTCAACAAGACGTACCTGACCAGGTGGTACCTTTAGGCACAACCTTAACTTTCTAACAAGACAGATGATTATTGTTAAAAATGAGGGGAAAAGCTCTATTTCACATCTCAAGAAATGTTCAGCTTCACAAAGGATTTTTTTGTCACTGTAGCCTAACTTGCCTTCTGGAGTTTGCTGGCACAGGAGGCTTTGGAAGCAGACAGTATCAGTACGTTCAAAAGGATAAGACAAATTCATGGACAATATGTCAGTAAACAGAAACCAAGTGAGTGGTGTACCCCTGACATCTCTAGTAACAGCTGTGGATGCTGAAGATATACAAGACATATGTGTGCCAGACTCACATTCAGTTATCTCTGACATAAAAAGTGATCTGGATGGACCACTGCTCTAATCCAACAGGGCTTTACTCACGTTCTTATTATTTAACTATCCAAAATGATAACAAATGGCAATTTCATCTTTACCTCTTACTTATTCTTCTGTTTTCCCTTGTGAAAGACTTCTTCTCTTTGGTCAGGCAAAACCATTGAGTAAGAGCTGTCATAGCATTGCTCTGCCTCAGGAGCTCTGTCATGATGAAAAAAGCCTGTGCTTCTCTTAATCTGCTGAAGAAACACTACCTTGCTCAATCTACTTTGTATTAAGATCTAGGTACATCACAGCCCTGTCCTGCTACATGCCACATCTTCTCTACCAGCAAGCAGACAAGGAGATGGCAGAGGCAGTGAGGAAGTGGAGCTTTGATTCTTTGACAGTAAGCCAAAGGAAAATGGAACCAATGTGGAAATCACCATGGAGAACTTCACAGCTGTTTCAGAAAAACAGCTTGTCTGGACCTGCTAATAAGATAGTGCTGCTCATATTCTTTTTTTTTTTTTTTTTTTTTTTTTTAAAACCACTAGTTCACTGGATACTGTAGATGAAATGGGTAGGTCCATGTAAAGATGATGACAGGGGTTTGGGAGTCTTGAACAGTTACTGAACTGGAGCCACCTTTCCCTTTCAGTGTTCTTGAGACTGAAGGGTGACTTTATCAGTTAACTGAGACATATGAGACAATTATTAGACAACTGTCAATTATTAACCAAAATTCCAGTATTTTACAGTATTTATATTCTATAGTATATTTGTCATTATGCTTTAGCAGCTTATCTGTGACAAGCAGATTCATGAATCTTCTTTTGCCATAATACTGTAAATTTGCCAGATGTTTGACTATAATTCCTAGGCTTGGGCCTGCAGACTGCAAGTCTTCATGAAAGTCGCAAGGGCTGAGAGGGTTTAGTTGCTGAGATCAGATGAGATTGGTGCATGGAATGTAGCAAGGCTGGAAGAATTTGTAATACCTTACGCTATCAATGATGTTACCTCTGTGCTCTCTCAGACTAAAAGGCTGCTCATTATGAGGGTAAAAGTATTCACATTATTAATTTGAGGCTTACACATTTTGCCACACACTGATAATGGAAAGTATGGTCATACCAGTGCTTCAACTCTTCCTCTTGGCATTATCTTCTGCTGATTTTTTTTTTTTTTTAAGAGGCAATAATCCTAAATAATGTGCATGGAAACAATAAACTGCTTGTTGTGACTTTACTTTAAACGTGTTCTCCTGCAGAGTATCATATTTAAGTAAATTGCCATCAAGTGCAGGGAGCAACGCAATCATTCACATTCAAACAGAGCCTTTTGATCATATTCTACAATCAAGAATCACATGAGAATTCAAGTACGCACCAACCACTTTTCAATGCTAACTAGGTGAGAGAGAAGGGAGAATTAATTGGCTGATGCACTAGCATATAGAAACTTTCACTAGTTATATGTAATAACTGCATATAATTGTAAAAGGCTCATGTTCACAGTGCTTTGCAAATGTATGGTTACTCACAGCTGGAATATTATTAACACTGTTTCATGTGGGTACACATATACCTTGCCCCCTGCCCCTTTCCTTCTCCCCTCCCCCCATTTTTCTCAGATCAGAAAAAGATTTGGAGCTTTTTATCCACAACACACATTAAGGTCACCAATTGGGAATTACTAACTGATGGGTAATTGGGGAAACTTACGGACTCTGTTGAACCTCAGCCAATAGTTTAGCTGATAGATCTAAGCAGGACAACAGATGTGGATGTGAACCTCTGAAGGAATTCATAGCAGAGTGCTATCTCTGTCCCTATTTAACTTACTAGTAGAACAACCATATGACAAGAGGTGAGAACTGATGCTGTCAGAAAATATCTCTTGGCTGAAAAAATGTACACATTGGAAAATAAATATTTCTGAGACAATATTAATTCTGAATTCAGAAAGACATGAGAACAGTCTGCAGTTATAACCTTGACCACTGTTAGCACTACTCATTCACAAAGAGCCTTGTACACTCCCTGAAGTCCCTTCTTCAGGTACTTTCTATGAACTCTCCTGGAATGTAGTTCTTTCTTCCAAACTCAATCTCCAACTTGCCTTTTTCAGGTTTAGTTGCTGGAAATTAGCCATCTAGTGCTGCTTTTGTTATAGTGCATTTTCAAATAACAGTTGTGTCCAACGCTCAAAGTAAATTCTTTGTGACTACATGGTTCTATTTTCCCTACTTTTTACATGACATTTCCAGTTGTGCAGGCTATGGATGAAATCCTGAAATAATGAGAGGCACTAGTAGGACTCTCATTAACTCCCACAGCTGGTAGAGTTGGGACAGCATGAAGCATTGATTAATATTCTGGTGCAAGGATATATTATTGCTGGTCTCTATTTTCCCACCTTTTCCATACTCTTGAATATTGTTTGTGCCAGTTTGGGAACATGTGCTTTGAGCTCCAACCTTCAGGGGATAGGAAGGCAGCTTCTATCATCCTGAATCCTATTACAAAATGAAGAGAAAGGAGGGATATTTCTTCCTTCTACTGGCCAGTGAAATATGGTTTGTAAAGGAAACTTCCCAACTAAGAAGCTTGGGCTGAAGTGAATCATCCCCTGAAATCTTCTGGAACATCCAGTTGATGTGATTTAGTGAGTTACCTGAGACACATATTGTGGATGCTAAAAAGTTACTAGCAGAGGGATTTCTCAGGTTCTCACAATACTCAGTGAGAGTCCTGCCTTTCTCACACAAGTTATGAAAAACAGTTGGATGATTTTTGTAAGCTAGACCAACACCTGGTGCTTTGCTAAGTTCTGTTTATGGTACACTGGAAAAATATTTTGAAATGGGTGCTGTAGGACTTTAGCCAATCACCCTAGGAGATGGGTGATCACTGACCAATCGCCCTGTGGGGCTAGGGTATATAAAACGGGGTTATAAATTAATAAAGGGGCCTTCTCTTGCTGAATTTGTGTGTTGCTGCATATCTCCGCTCCCGGTATAAACAGTGACAACATATGACCATTGTTCTACTCACTAGTTCTTTGCTTGTTGGCCTACTTGTTCTGTTTTGACTCTCCTTACAGTGGAATATGACTAGAGGGACAAATAATTGCCTCAGAGCACCACAAATTTCATTACCCACTTTCCTCTCTTGTGGAGAGAAGGAGAAACTGAGGTGGAGTGAACCTCCCCTCATACCCTGGCTTTTGTTTTACATTAGTAAATGAGATGGCCACGCTGAATCTGGGCATGAAGGGGACAACTTCTTAGAAGGAGTTCCAGCACTGCCTCCTAGCAATGTATAATTAGCTCTATCTATGTGCATAGCAATGGCTCTGCTTTTGCAGAACTCCTATGTAATAATATTTTTAGGATGACTATATATCCCTTTACACCAGGGTGCACTGGTGACAGAGGATACACAGAAAGTGGAGTTACCGAATTCCTTCTTTGCCTCTGTCTATACTGCTGGAGACCATCCTCAGGAGCCCAAGAACACTGAGGCCCCAGAAGAAATCAGGATAGAGGAGGATACTTCCTTAGTTGATGAGGACTGGGTCAGGGATCAGCTGAGCAATCTGGATGTACATAAGTCCATGGGCCCCGATGGGATGCACCTGCGAGTGCTGAGGGAACTGGCGGAAGTCATTTCTAGACCACTCTCCATCATCTTTAGTAAGTCATGGAGAACAGGAGGGGAGCCTGAGGACTGGAAGAAAGCAAAAGTCACTTGGTCTTCAAAAAGGTCAAAAAGGAGGACTTGAGTAACTACAGACCTGTCAACCTCACATCCATCCCTAGAAAGGTGATGGACCCAATTAGCCTTAGCGCTGTTTCTAGGCATATCAAGGACAAGGGGGTCATCAGGAGCAGTCAACATGGTTTTACCAAGGGGAAGTCATGTTTGACAAACCTGATAATCTTCTATGAAGAAATAACCAGGTGGTAGTGCAGTGGATGTGGTCCGTCTTGATTTCAGTAAAGCATTTGACACTGTCTCCCTCAGCATCCTTGCAACTAAACTCAGAAAGTGTGGTCTGGATGATCAGGTAGTGAGGTGGATTGTGAACTGGTTGAAGAAAAGAAGAGAGTTGTGGTCAATGGGACAGAGTCTAGTTGGAGGCCTGTGTCTAGTGTTCCTCCAGGGTTGGTACTGGGGCCAGTAATGTTCAGTATATTTATCAATGACCGTCAGAAAGTTTGCTGATGACACAAAACTAGGAGAAGTGGCTGATACATTGGAAGTCTGTGCTGCCATTCAGAGTGACCTAGACAGGCTGGAGAGTTGAGCAGGGAGAAATCAAATGAAATACAAGGGCAAGTGTAGAGTCTTGCATCTGGGAAAGAATAACCCCATGTACCATTATAGGTTGGAGATTGCCTTGTCTGAGAGTAGCATGGGGGAACAGGACCTAGGAGTCCTGGTGTACAGCAGGATGCCCATGAGCCAGCAATGAGCCCTCATGGCCAAGAAGGGCAATGGCATCCTGGGGTGTATTGGAAGGGGTGTGGTTAGTAGGTCGAGATTGGTTCTCCTCCCCCTCTGCTCTGCCCTGGTGAGGCCACATCTCGAATATTGCGTTCAGTTCCAGGCCTCTCAGTTCAAGAAGGACAGGGAATTTCTTGAAAGAGTCCAGCTCAGATCCACAAAGATGATGAAAAGAGTGGAGCATCTCCCTTATGAGGGAAGGCTGATGGAGCTGGGTCTCTTTAGCTTGGAGAAGACTGAGGGGTAACCTGATTATATTATATTAATTATATTATATTATATTATATTATATTATATTATATTTATAAATCCGTGAAGGGCGAGTGTCAGGAGGATGGAGCCAGGCTCTTCTCTGTTATGTCCAATGACAGGACAAGGAGCAAGGGGTGTAAGCTGGAGCATAAGAGGTTTCACAGAAACATAAGGAAAAAATTTTCCACTGTGAGGGTGACGGAGCTCTGGAACAGGCTGCCCAGAGGGGCTGTGGAGTCTCCTTCTCTGGAGATATTTCAAACCCGCCTGGATGTATTCCTGTGTGACCTGCTCTAGGTGGTCCTGCTCTGGCAGGGGGGTTGGATTAGATGATCTTTCAAGGTCCCTTCCAAACCTTAACATTCTGTGATTCTGTGATTACCACTCAGGAAAGAGAAGCATGGAGTGGAAAGATTTTCCAGTTTTCCACTAGTTTAAATCTCTAGTTCAGCTTGGGGTTCTTCTTGGCTTTACTTTATTATGTTTGGTATGGGCATTTTTGGTCAGGCAAGGAACTAAGGGAACTATACTGAGGCTGCAAAGATACAGCAAAAAGATCTGTGGCAAAGAAAGAAGTCAAACACAAGTAGGTGCAGTGCTTGAGACAACCCATGGCTGGGGATAAGACCATGAAACTTTGACCCCACTTTGCAAAAGATGGCTTGGATGCAACCTCTTGCATGCAGATGCTCTTTAGGTATGCAACAGGCACCCTTTGTTTTGGTGACCAATTTGTGACACCAGCATTGGCTTTTCACTACCTATAGAAGGGGAAAACATTCTTGGTATGCTAAGGCCAGGGTAGATGACTGGGTGCATTTTAAAGTGCTAGAATGAGCTACTGAAAATACTAGAAAGATCTGCTATCTCTCTTTCTCCAGCCTGCCTGGGAAAGGGTTCAACATACCAGATGTCAAGTATTAGACTGCTTTCTTAAAACTTAATTTTTCAAGAATCACAGGTTCAGTGGTGTTTCCCCAAAGAGCAGTACTAATTAGGCTAAAGCCTTGGATTCTCTGCAGAAACAGAATTTAGTTGCCTGTACCTGTGTAAAAGAAACTTCAAGAAATAAATGTATTTCTTGACTTTTCTTGCTTTTTCTTGGTTTGGTTTCACTTGGTTTTGGGAATGTTTTCCTGAAAAGTTGTATTTGCATTACTGTGGCTTAAATGTTGCCACATTTTGAGCATTAACCCTATTCTGAACCTCTATAAGCATCCTGGATATCAAAGAAACCTTCCCAAATATACTTAATTTAGAACATATAGAAGACTCACCCTTTCAATAAAAAAGACATCTTACACAGACATGAAAGAGACTATTCATCTGAGAGGGTGTTTGAATTCCTTGGCACTAGCAAGAATAATTTAGAGTGTCTACCAGACACTGAGGATGCTTTTCCTCAATTCCTTGCATAGAGGGAATATGTTATAACCCAGCTCTGGTGAGTGATTAAGGACCATGAATAGTTTTTCCCTGCACTTCCTTTCTCTCAGCAGTCTCACTCATAACTTCAGAGACAGATGGAAGCATAGAAAGAATGACTAAAACCCTCTTTAGCTCTAAGAGACTATATAAGATGGCAGAAGGAAACAGTACTTTGCTGAGCAGGGCCCCAGAACTCATATGAGATGGAGTACGTAGAGCATCCTAAATAGCTACCAGAACAGCGGGTTTTCCCTTCCCTTCCCTTCCCTTCCCTTCCCTTCCCTTCCCTTCCCTT
>JANVCC010000019.1:961020-1029750 GCA_025345505.1 Todiramphus chloris collaris | reverse complement strand
CCCAAACAAGGGGAAAACTATGGATGTGTGCCTCAGAAGTGGGGCATGGACCTTTCACACTTTCCATAACCAGACAAAGCAGAGAGTGTAAGAGATTATAACCTCCTCTGAGAAAGGTAGTGCCCTTAGGAAGGGAAGAACCCATCAGCCCTCATAAATCCCCTCTTCGTGAATTGTTGATCCCTAGTGTGAATTTTCTCCCACATGCCATTTCAGCCTTAGTGCTCCCTGCCATGCCCTGGGGTGCACAAGTCCTCTTCATATCCCATTTATCCCACTTAATATGTGCTGTGTGTTTTCATCCCTTCAACTTTTAACTTGCTGAAGAGTAGTCACATGCATCATTTATTTTCCTTTCATGCTCTTTTTTCTGATTTTATATTATTTTACCATTTTAACTAATGCCTTCTTTTATTCAGATTTCTCCCAATACTCAAACATTCAAAGAGACCCTGAGTAGGTAGCAACAGTAAGCACTATGTATTAACTATCTCTCTGATATGCACAGGACCCATAGATACAGACAACAGATTGCTGCCTGCTCAATTTATACAGGCACAAAGTAAGCCTCCCAACTCACTCCATAGCAAGACTCATTTTTTCTGGAATACCAGTTTCTATTTCTTTCCCCAAGGAAGCTGTAGGACCAAGGCACTAAATAACATAAGCAGTGGGTGACCTCAAATGTTTTCAAGGCTGTCGGTGTTATTCTTTTACTCGCCTTAGCCTGAGAAGAAATCAGGAGGTGATTTGGTGCAAGATCTTCCTGTTACTAATTCCTTTCTTTTAATGTCTGCAGACCCCAACTCACAACTTTTTAGGTTCACACTAGATTTCACAGTGATCAGAGATGGATGATAAAACTCCAAAGCAAACGGAAATAATTTCCTAATTCTGAAGCACTGCTGTAATACCCCTAGTCAATGTTCTGCATTGTTTTCTTTGTGGTATGGGAAATTTCTTGGAGAGGAAAAAGCTGAGCATGCAGTGGAGACTTCACTTGAAACATTTATCTTCCAAATTTAGGGTATCACTGGTGATCAGCTGTGATATTATACATAAATCTACTGCAGATGAAACTGAGAAAAGCCTTTTCAATATTATTTTCAGCTAAAGTGGTGACAGAAAACATTATGAATGCAATAAACAGAAAGAGGGAAATGCAAGCTTATGCGGCAAGGCAGATTTACATTTTCCCCAGCTCTTCACCAGCTAACAAAAGCATATCTCTGACTCTGGGGCCCACTTTTATTGGAGGTTGCTGCAGCAACCTCACTCGTGTATCCGGCTAAATTTGGAGGTTTCAATAACCTTCCTTTCCCCCTTGGTATTAGAGATGCTAGAAACATTCTGGAGATTCACTTTAAGCAAAGGAATCCCTCAAATGAAACAGGTGTTGAAGATGAATCATTTTACTTGACAGCTTATATCCCTATAGTCCTGACTGGAAAAGCTGTATCCATCTGAAGAATATAATTTTACATTAATTTTATCATATTATGTCATTGATCACTGTCTTATAGGTTTATTAGTTAGTAAACATTAATGTTTCTGTATCAAATTAGGATGCTGTAAGAAAACATTCACTGTTTAGATAGGGGAAATACTGATTAAAACTCTGTTCCTGTCATTAAAGTTCTCATCTTTTAACTCCATTTCTGACCCCTCTCAAATGCCCATCACCTTGGTCTGCTCAGAGCTGCTGCCAATGCTTTCAGTCTCCTTTCAATACTGTAAATACATACCCAGAGAAAATGGTTGCAATTTCCTTTGATTTCAAAGTCACACTCCAGCTTAGTGGCTCTAAGACAGACCACCTAAAGAAAGATCATGGTCTTCGGTCCAGAGAAGGGCAACTAAGCTGGTGAAAGGTCTTGAGAATAAGTCACTTGAGGAGTCACTGGGGGAACTGGGGTTGTTTAGTCTGAAGAAAAGGAGGCCGAAAGGAGACCTTGTCACTCTCTACAACTAGCTGAAAGGAGGCTGTGGAGAGGGAGGTGTTGATGTCTTCTCATAAGTCACAAATGATAGTGCAAGAGGAAATGACATCAAATTGCACCAGGGGAGGTTTAGGTTGGAGGAAAAACTTTTGTATGGAAATGGTTATCAAAGACTGGAACAGACCACCCAAGAAAGTGGTTGAATCGCCATCCCTGGATGTATTTAAAAGCCATCTAGATATGATACTTAACAATATAGTGTAGTAGTGGCCCTGGGGGAGTTACATAATGGTTGGGTTTGATGATCTTAAAGGTCTTTTCCAACCATAGTGATTCTGTGATTCTGTCATTCTTACCCTGTGAGGGAAACCTGTAGAGTATCCAGTAATGAAGGACAAGTGCACTTCTGAACAACTGAACATCTCATCCCAGCATGTGACGAGTCCAGGCACTGAGATGGGAATACAGGGAATGCCAAAGTGACTCCTGGTGGAGAAGTTGGATAGGAGCATCATTACTATTGCTAACCCTGTTCTATCTCTGCATCACTTAACTGTGAGGGAGCATAGCCTGAAGCACAAAAAGATGACACGAAAGAGACAAGCCACGTTCAGTCATAGGGAACACTGTGACAAAGCAGACACCAGGATCTAAGACCTGAATGTGAGCTAAGCATCTGTGTGTTTATGAGGGTTGCAAATTTCTTACAAGATTTCTTTCCACAGTCCTACTGAAGAAGCCAGTGCTTTTCTAACTAGCCAAGGGGTGTGACCTTCCATGAGATCCCACCCAAAATTGCTTTCATTTGGCCTGTGTCATGAGCCTGGCAACCCTGTGTTGTGCGGCAGAGCAGCAAAAGCTTTGATCCATTGCTTGCATGGGAAAGAATTTAAATGCATTGAACTCTTTGTAGAAATGAAATTTTCTTGGACCAGCCTGAAGGTTTGCTGGGCATAGTTCCTTCCCAAGGGGTTTTCTCTGATGTGAACCAGAACCATCCCAGCTCTAGCTCTAATGACCTAGTATATTTTACTTCCTTCTGCAGTTTGACTTTTAACACAATCACCTTTTTAGGTCCCAAAGCTGCAGTTGCACCCCTGCTCTCTAACCCATGGAGCAGCTTCAATAAATGAGGTATCCTTGAGGAAGAGCAGATCATACTCTTGCCCCCTGGGATATTTCTAATCTGGAAAAACTTTAAATACCATTTTTGAAGCTCTTCTGCTGGGTTGGCTTTGTAGGATGCTGAGACTATCTCAAAGATACCTTAACTACTGCTACAAGTATTCATGCCAATTCTGACCCATTGTCAACTACAGTGTCCTAGCAAAAAAAGAGTACTTTTCATACAAGAAAATGCAAAAGAAATATATAAACCAGGTTTGTGTAAGGGGGAGAGATATACTATGGAAACTACAGATTTCATCAGCTATTCATTGTATTTCTAGTGTCTTATATAATGAATATAACTCATGAAATGGGCTCAAGACGTTGTGTCTGACTTTGAAACTTTAATTTAATTTTTTTCATTAACTTTAATCTGTTTAAAGATTAAAGGCTACTTCTTTCAGTTTGTTCCCTCTTTCTTTTGAAGGGGTTGAGGGACCTCCAGAAGTTCTTCTAAAAGTACAGAGAGCATCAAAGTGACTAATTTAAGGTAATTTCTGCTACAATGAAGTGAAAGTATCGGGAGAAAAGATCGTTACAGCTTCCGCAATAAGTAAGGGTCTTTCTGGTGAGATATAAGACAGAGTTTCTCTAAAGCTCCTTAACTTGCATTTGGAACTAAATTTAGGCTGAAGAAGAAATTTAAGAATTAATCAACATTTTTTTTCACGTACCAAAGGTAGTCCAAAAATTTGAGATGTTGGTGTCAATTTTTTACCTCACAATAACAATATTTTTGTATTTTCAGAAGGGTTGGGGAAGGCATGAGGCAGATGGGGAAAGAAGTGGTTTTGGCTTTAGGTTTGCATACGGTTCAGATGAAAAAGAACCTGGACCATTTCTCTGTATAATATAAAATCTATTTCTTCCTTTTACCACATGGAACATATCCCAAGATGCTTAGAAGGTGCGTGGAGTACAGATAGTGAAGAGAGGTCAAGAAAGGCATCTAAAGGGATGGAAGCTGTCAAATTAACAAATTGCATGCATTTTCCTCTATGCAGTATGTGCACAGGCTAAGAAACCAAGAAAAGAAAGAAATTCTTCCAGCATGCTTTGTTCCTCATATCTGGCTTCAAAAACAGATTCAAATGTTGGCCAAAAAAAGTACATAAATTCTGGGGCCTGTTTAATATGAGGTAGTGATCCTTTTCAAATTCATAACTTCATAACAGAAAACCATCACTCATTGAATGCACTCCATTTGGTGCAAAACAGTCTTTCCAGCTCTATTGAAAAAACCAAAACTCACAAGAAGCCACGTTGTACTAACATACATAGATGAAGCCATACCAGAAGTAGAACTAACAGCAGCTTCATAACTAGGGGTATCACACTAAGATTATCTCAGTTTGGGTTATTGCTTGGCTAGCTTGTTCTGATGGATTTGCATAAGTACATTTAAAATGTTGTGTTATATTTATTTTGGAAACCCATGTTGAAGAGAATGAATTTCTCTAAAAGGAGTGCATTTTGAGAACTATTGTTTTCATCAGATAAGGTTTTTCTTGGCTAAAGCAATGTAACACATACTTATGTATGGTCACAATGACTACCACTACCGAACCTGGTTAGCAACACTGCCTCTGTATTTTTTAATTATTATTGCTGCTTTATGGACTTTTCATTAATGTTAGCAGTGAGAAAAATCACTACCCTGTTGCCAGGGTCAGCAATCATTTATAAGAGCTTGGTTAGCGTCTGTGAGTTAGTGTTTGGCACACATTTAAGGGTGCTTACTCCTGTAGTTATCTTCATGTTAAGACATTTCTATTGCAATTTTCCTTTAAAAAACCAACCAAACAACCAAACAACCAAAAAAAACCCACAAAAACCCAAAAAAACCCCCCCCCAAAAAAAAACCCAAAAAACCCAACCAATCAATAAAATATCATTGGGTATACTTATATCAGAAAGTAGCTTGAAATATAAAGTTTTAAAGAGCTGTGTGAATCGCAGGTTAGTTGACTCTGCCATGAAGATGAACCTGAAGTTAGCTATAGGAAAAGGTATGAAGAATTCACAAGTCTTTCCAGCTATCTCACACATGTTCAAGAAACATAAAACCCTTTGTAATTTTGGAATGTTTCACTTCATAGAATAAATGCATTTGAGACTGGATTAAAAAACGAAATGCTGAAGTGTGAAGCTCCGGCCGCTGTGCTGATGTCTGTTTGCTGAAAAGTCCACAGGACCACAAGACCGCCATTCTTCCCGCCTGCCTGCCTCTGAATGGCCTCATGTGTACTTGGTGACATGCTAAACTTCTGGGAGCACTTAAGCAAAGAGATCTCTTCATAGTCTAGACACATCATGGTCATCCCTCAGTTGAAGTTTGCTGCATCTAGCTGCACGCCCCAAGAGTGCGGCTGGGCTCTCCTAGTCTAACTGCAGGGAGGCCAGGATTTCCCCTGGAGGAAAATCATCATCAGACTTTACATTCAGTGGAGCTAAAATACTATATACAGCTAAGAATCAGTGCCTCTATTGTTTCGATCCCATGATGGCATATATATTCATAGCTGTGGTATGTACAGAGCTAGAGATAGACATATATGGTGCATTCTAATACTTCATCTATGCTCATATAATTAGGCATTTGGATGTGTAGCTAACCTAAATACAGACATGAAGATATCAATTTAACCTAATTTATCTTAAAATACAATTCTGCTTTTTAAAATTACTTCATTGAAGTATCATCTTATCATAGAATAGTTTTGGCTGGAAGAGACCTTCAAGAACATCAAGTTCAACCTTACTCCTAGCCCTATCATAACCACTAAACCTTGTCCCTAAGCACAACATATAACCATCTTTTTAACACCTCCAGGAATGGTGACTCCACCACCTCCCTGGGCAGGCCATTCCAATGCCTGACAACCCTTTCTGTAAAGAAATGCTTCCTAATATCCAGCCTGAACCTCCCCTGGTTCAACTTCAGGCCATTTCCTCTTGTTCTGTCACTTGTCAGCAGGAAGAACAGACCAACTCCCACCTCTCTACAACGTCAGGTGGCTGTAGAGAGCAGTAAGTTCTCCCCTCAGCCTTCTTTTCTCAAGGCTAAACAGCCCCAGATCCCTCAGCCTTTCCTCATAAGAGACACGCTCCAAACCCTTTACTAGCTTTGTAGCCTGCCTCTGTACCCTCTCCAGCACCTCAGTGTCCTTCTTGTAAAGAGGGGCCCCAAACTGGACACAGTATTCGAGGTGTGGCCTCACCAAAGCCGAGTACAGAGGAACAATCACCTCCCTGCTCCTGCTGACCAGACTGTTCCTGATACCAGCCAGGATGCCATTGGCCTTCTTGGCCACCTGGGCACACTGCTGGCTCACGATCAGCTGGCTTTCACTCAACACCCCAGGTCCTTCTGTGCCTGGCAGCTCTCCAGCCGCTCCTCCCCGAGCCTGTAGTGCTGCTGGGGTTGTTGTGGCCCAAGTGCAGGACCCAGCATTTGGCCTTGCTGAAACTCATGGGATTGGCCTTGGCCCAGTGGTCCAGCCTCTCTAGATCCCTTTGTAGAGCTCCCTGCCCTCAAGCAGATCAACACTTCCACCCAGCTTGGTGTCATCTGCAAATTCACCAAGGGTGCACTCCATCCCCTCACCCAAATCATTGATGAAGATGTTAAACAGGAGTGGCCCCAGTACTGAGCTCTGGGGGACACCACTCGTGACTGGCAGCCAGCTGGGTTTAACTCCACTGACCACAGCTCTTTGGACTCATCCGTCTAACCAGTTTTTCACCCAGGAAAGCGTATGCCCATCCAAGCCAAGAGCAGTCAATTTCTCTAACAGAACACTGTGGGAAACAGTGTCAAATGCCTTGCTAAAGTCAAGACAGACAACATCCACAGCCTTGCCTTCATCCAACAAGTGGGTGACCCTGTCACAGAAGGAGATCAGGTTTGTTAAACAGCAGTTGCCCTTCATAAACCCATGCTGACTGGGCCTGATTACATAATTGTCCTGCATGTGCTGCATATAACAGAACCCAGGATGATCTGCTCCATGAGTTTCTCTGGTACTGAAGTCAAGCTGACAGGCCGGTAGTTTCCGGGATCATCCTTCTGTCTCTTTTTATACATGGATGTTATGTTGGCTGACTTCCAGTCTGCTGATACCTCCCCAGTCAGCCAGGACTGCTGAAAAATGATGGACAGTGGCCTGGTAAGCACCTCTGTCAGTTCTCTCAGCACTCTGGGATGTAACCCATCTGGCCCCATAGATTTATTAGCATTGATATTGAGGAGCATGTCATGGACATCTCCTCCTGAATTGTAGGGGGGACATTGTGTTCCTGGGCCCTGTCTCTTGGCTTGGGGGATTGACTTTCCGCAGTGCAAGTGTTTCCAATATTAAAGACTGAGGCAAAGAAGGCATTAAGCACCTCAGTCTTCTCCTCATCTTTTATTACCATATTTCCTTCTTAATCTAGTAGGGGATGGAGGCCCTCCCTAGCCTTTCTTTTATTATTAATGTATTTATAGACATTTTTCTTACTGCTCTTCACCTCTAAAGCCAGATTAACTTCCAGTTCAGCTTTCGACATTCTTATTATTTCTCTGCATGACCTGACAACATTCTTGCGCTCATTATGAGTCATCTGCCCCTTCTTCCAGAGGCAATAAACCCTCCTTTTCTTCCCTGATTTTAATCTAAACCTCCCTATTCAGCCAGGCCAGTCTTCTTCGCTGTCATCTTCTGACTCAACAAGCTCATCTTCTGTGGGCACTTTGTGGCTTAGCTCCTTACTTAATGACGGAAGTTCAGTTTTGTCAATCATGCTTTTGACAGACCTGCACTCTGAGGAAGAAATGGTTTTGCAGAAGCAGCATTCTGGGAAGATCTCTGTAGCTCAGTAATTTCCAGGTTAATTCACAAGTGATTGGAAACCCCTCCATACACCTCATTACACCTGTAGATTCAGCTTTTTTTCACGTGAAAACTAAAGCTCTTATTTAGTTCATATGTAGGACAAAAGCCAATTCAGAAAAAAAATTAAAAATGTAATGAATTACTCACACTTGCTTTCTTCAATGACATTTTGCATTTGAGACATTTTTCACTTGAGAAACTACTCTCCATCAGGAATGAAATGATCACAATCTAGCCTTTGGCTAAAACACCTACAGGGCTGCATTCTGCTCTGCTGTGAGCACCATGAACAACAATTTAATGCTAAAAAATGTGGAGAATGGTGCTCTATTACTTATAGGTGTGCTTGCCACAAGTGACAGTGGAAAATAACCTCTGCATAAAACTGTATTTCAAACTCGATAAGCAATCACCCCATGCCTGTAGAACAGTATAAACTGGTTCAATAATCAGAAAGGACAAAGACAATAATCTGTCTTCTTTTAAAGCACAGAACATTTTCCAGAACATCTCTGTATTACCATTCTATTATGTCTTCCCTGACATCACAGTATGTTTTACATTCCTGTCCTTATTTTACATTTTCAAACCAATCTAAAAGCAATTTCAATGGAGAAATAACATCTGACTAAAAGTAAAGTGGCTGAAGTATGCTCTTCACAATTACTGCAATAAAATGCTGAAGCCATCCTGAATACATTTTGGGGCAAAATAATGCACACAGATAGAAAAAAGAAAAGGCAGAAAAATTTTATATGGGAATATTTTATAATGGAGGTCATACTCTAATTAGATCAGATGAAGAAAACAGAGAAGTGGGGCAATAATGATGCTAATAGTGCAGCTGAATGTATAATGCAAGTGCGATGACAGAAATGGAGCAAGAGACAGGTACACATATAGAAATGGAAGCAGCATTGTTGTTCAGCCAGGTTTGTTACACTCCCATGGAGACTCATGCTAAAAAACACTGCTCACTCCTCTCCTACACATAAAACCACTCATTATGGACACACATACAAACAGCAAATCAAACACCTTTGGAAATAAGTCAAGCACATTAATAAATAAGTGACAGCTGTCTTCAGTAGTGCCTTTTTTTGTTTCAATAGTAAATCCCTGTGGGAGAAAGAAGCATCCTCAGATTTTGGACATTTAAAGTCTGAATCTTCTGGAGGTTTTATTCACAACTGACTGTAATAACTACAGTTATATTTATTTCATTAGATTTTGGTCAGGCTTCTGACATGCTGCATACATGAGCAATAACTCTAACTAAAACTCATGAACATTGACTAAAACTTCGTCCCCTTAAAATCTATTTTCAGGTAAGCTACTCCATGGAATGTAATGGAACGGTTTGGTTAGGAACAAAAGAGCTAAAGGATTTCTGTTGATCATTGTAAAAACACTCAAGAACTGCATGTATGCAGGGAGGATGGGATGCTGTACTCTACCGGTAGTGCAGAAGGCAGCAGTTTGAATAAGCTCATTTTTCAGATGCTTTCATTCTGCTCTGCTTGATTGGCTTACCTTGTCTATGAGTTGCCACACACCATTTTGAAGGGCAGTTGCATAGTTGCATTCTTCCTGTTCCCTCTCACTTACACTATTTTTTTTGCCAGCTATGAGGCAAGTCTCTTTCCTCCTTATCATTAATTGAATAAACAGAGTTCTTTAAGGATCTATGTCTCTATTCAAACCCTGAACAAACTATGAGTTGGGAGATAGAATAGTTAGCACCTTCTGCAAGTACAGAAATGGTAGCAATGGTAGCTGCCCTTATAGAAACAGAGGTTTCTACATGATGGAGGTAGCTGCCCTTATAGAAACAGAGATTTTGAACTCAGGTTCTTCTGACTGCTATTTCACTGTCTAAGCAAATGTTTGTTTATCTCTTCTTTTCTGGTGTATATCAGAACAGAATAAAAGTAAGAAAAAATAACTTCTTTTCCAGGGTTAAGTTGACATAATTTTTTTTCTACTAGCAGGTTGTTTTTGTAGGTAAAAGGCTCCCAGATGACCTCTTTAGCTTTTCTTCACAGGGTCTGCTTATTGCTTTAAGCCCCCATTTGCATTAACTGTTATTGGTGACAGGCATCTAGAAAGAAAATGCAATGTTGCCCTTACAACTCTTATAAAGACAAGATGACAGACTAGGAACAAACCACTCCAATTCTGTTTCCGCAGAGGTTCTGGGTTTTTGGAGGAGTAACTTTGGAGCAGCTAATATATTCATCCACAGTGGAAAAAGAAACAGGCTCATAAACCCAAAAAACCAGGGCAGCTCTCCTAGTCTCAACGGGTGGTAGCAGGAGGTTGCTCTGAAAGGAAGTTAATGCTTTAGTTTATTGCAAGAAGGCCTTTTAACTTCATGTGAAACTGGAATGGAGGCATATACCTAAATGAAGCTTCAGGGCTTTACATTTAGAACAATCTTTGATGAAAGGAAACCAAATCCCAAGCCCACTGAAGTCAATGGCAACATTCCCATTGACTTCAGTGGGAGCAGGAGGTAGCCCACAGTCATTACAGAATTGCTAAGAAGCTAAATTTACTTAAGTCCAGATATGACAAACTTCTGTTTGTGATGGCTTCTCATAGAAGAGATTCCGGTAATAATAAAAGCTGAGTTTGGTATTTCCATTCTAGCAAAAGTATTAGACAGTTAGTCTACTTAGCTCAAAATGTGCTTAAGTCATTAAAAAAACAGGATACCACACCCAGTTTATAAAGCACAGATTCTTAATGAAGCCACTCTTGAAGGAGCTCAGGCTGATTTTTACAGAGAGTACTGGTTGCTAGAAAGCACAGATGTGAATCTAGAGAGTTTTTTGTTGAAAAATGTATAATATTTAAGAACCTGAATACAGTAGTTTGTTGTTGTTATTGTCACACAACTCTGTTGCTGCTTCATTGTTGCTGCTGGCTTTTAAAGATGCATGTAAACTATGGGAAGATTCACGACCCCTCCAATTAAGAAACTTCCATTAAGATTATAAGCAGCAAGAGTTCAGCATTCAATGTCCCTGAAAGGGTGGACAGCCTAATCCTTCCCTCTTTTCACATACAGTAGGAAAGCACAGTATGTGATGTAGCTTTCCTGCAGCACCTATTTCTAGTTTGACATGTAAGCAGCCTAGTGACAAACCACCCTCAGTGACGACATAATAAAGAGTGCATAAAAAGTTCAATAGGTAGTAAAGCTGTTAAAAAAGTACAACTGCTTCCTGAAAAGAGTTCATGAGGACTTCTACACAACCGATAGAAACAGCTCCTTTCTGGGTTTTGGGTGGTTTTTTGTGAGCTTTTAAATTTCACATACATTTCCCCAGCCAAAGTAGAGATTAAAGTAATTTCAGTATTGCAATTTGAGGCATGCCATAACATTAAATTACACCCACTTAAATAATTATGTCTCTTTAGCTACAAATGATAAAATAAACATATCATGTTTAGTGTGTGTACTTTGCATGCAGTCACACAGCAGTTTACATGCAGACTTTCCTAAAGTAGCAGAGGGAAAAAAGTCATTCTGGAAATCTTTGCCATTGCACTAACATATTTGATTGTGGGAAACAATAATTCAAATGAGGCAAAGGTTATGGTAGAAAAATAGGTGAAATCAAATGGGAATAAAAGCCATAGCAAGAAGGACAAATTTCAATCAGTGTACTTTATTCTCATTCTCGATTAATTGTTAAGAGGAACATGACTGTTAAATTATATCTTCTATTTGCTTTGTGAATTTCTCTTTGCATACTTGCCCTCTCAGAGCATATACAGCTATTAGAGCTTTACTTATAATATCTTTAATTGAGTGGGCTATAACTTACACAGAAAATGTGTGAGATAAAGAGGAAGCAGATGCTGTAGCAGGGAGTAAGAAAGATCATAATTCTGCAGACAAAAAAAAAAACCCAACACAACTCTACAACAGGCAGTGAGGACTTTTCCTCACATTTTATTATCTGGCCAAGGGAAAGGAAAGAATATATTTAGTCTTTTAAGAGCTAACCAAAACACTACCAGGAATGCCACCTGTTTCTATTTTAATCTACAGAACAGGATATATTTGCTGCTGCCCTTCCTGGGTGTCCAGTTCATGGAACACAGCAGCTATAGTTGCCTTTACCTCAGAAGCCAGGGCTCTTCTGTCCATCCTGCTGCTGCTCATGCTTTGTGAGTTACAGGCTGCCCAGAAGGTGGTTATACACATCGTCACAAATAACTCTCCTGCCCTTCTCTGGCTGCTCCACATTTGTCTGGTTTGTAAAACCATATTTGAAGATATATTGGAAAAGAAAAGAAAGAGAAACTGAAATGGTGGAAATCACTTAGTCCTTGGGGGCAGTTCACTGTCTTTGCATATAGCAATGTTAGAGACACTTTGCAGTCTAAATGAAACTCTGAATTTGTCTCTCAATTCCAGTCAGCCCAAAATCTAGTTTACGTATATATTTGTGCTTGGTTCATTTTAGAAATAGACTTTGTTGATGAAATTGAGGAGGCAAACTTGAGTCCATTTCCTCAAAACTGTTTTTGGCTTTTTCTGTTCCAGTCTGGGGTGACAACCTGTTTTAGGACCCCCGGTCCCAGGCAACTGACCCAAATCTACATTATCCACAGGTCCAATTCTGCTAGATTTTCTCAAAATACACTTCCAGGATTAGTCCATGCACATCTGAAGTCACATGCTTTTGGCTTTTCTCCCATGTTTAGATCAGCAACACTTAGTGAAAGACACAGTTTTGGTCCTTACCTCAAGGGGGATGACAACTCAAAGCAGCCACAAGGGAACTGAAACCAGGGGCACTAAAGGCAGCTTCAACATACATATTAGTTCAGTGCACCCTAGTTAACTATCCATTGGGAAAATGAGAAAGAGAGTAGGTATGACTGTATAGCTCAGTGGTTAGACACTGCCCTGGGATGTTGGGGTGCAGTCCCACAGCAAGGAGGGCATGACTGTTAACAGCAGCTATGAAGCTGACAGGACTGTCAGCAGCTGACAGGGTACTGTGGAATATTTTTCATCCTGGGAATAACCACATGGCCATGTTTCCAAAACCGAGAGAAGAAGCAATAACAGCAAAAAAAGGCTGTCTATTTCCCTTTGTCCCTCTTCCCCAAGGTTTTCATCTTATGTAATTGAAAAATAGAATGTAAATTGATTTGTTCTGAAGAAGAATGAAAGCAGAATTTGAAAAGCTGGCTTCTTCTGTCTCCTGAAGTCTGCGCAGCTCTGCTCAGTATTCTGGAGACTAAGGTTCTCTTCAAGATCGGGACTATCTGGGCAGGAGAAGAATGGACATGTCTCCTAGATCTGGCAGTCTGGGGATGAACATGACTAAAATTGCCAGCAGTAAGTCTTCCCAGGAAAACCACTGAATGCTCAAACTGTGGATGCAGAGGGGAGGAATGGCGCCTCATCACGTAAGTCCCCCTTGATGGGGCATGAGGAAGGTGAGATCCTCTAAAAAATCCTACCCTGAAGATCATAATGGAGCTCAGGCAAGAGAGGAACCCAGGAGCTGGCAGGCAGCAGGGCTCAGGCAATGCCAATGCTCACAGCACTAGGAAGCAGGCCAGCAGCAGCCCTGAGGATGCCAGAGGACCCTGCCCACTGGATTAAAGCCAGGCCTTTGGAAGTCTACCACTGATATTTTGTGACCAACTAAAATATCATCTAAAAGCATGATCTTAAAGAAAATGTCAATGCCTATAGCATAGTTAATTCAGGCTGTTAAAGAAGGCAGTGTCGTGGTTATAAAAATCTATATAGGATTTGGTATGTTTTGTCTGCTGTCCTCAGTGCACTTCACAGCGTCCTCCTTTGCTTCACAGCACATCTTGATACAGGGTAATTATTACTATCTTTGTGACTGGTGAACTAAGGAGCAGAGAAATGTTCATCACAAAACTTATGCATCTCAGCAGCAGCAACAGGACCTACTGATCCCTTACTTTAACAATAGTCTGACTCTGTTTCCCCAGGTAGCATTCCTCAACAATCATCGTTAGTGACATTTTTAAGGTTTTGACATTTAATCAGCCTAGTATCATTATATCTATTGTAAAAAAGTATCTTAGATATGCGTGATTATATAGGCACACACCAGACCTCACACTGGATTGTTCCTGCTATAGGCTGGGGAAATAGGTACTGGATACAGATACTGTAGGCATGGACGCAACAAAAAAGCAGAAGCCTGAGGAGATATAGCATAGCATCAAAAAACATGTGCTGCACGTGTCTCAAGTCTCACAGTAAGTTTCTTGGGCCATCAGTCTAGTATCCCTTACGTACACATTACATTTGGTCTAAAAGCCTGCAGAGCAAACAGACGTGCTGCTGCCAGCACTCCTGCCAGGGTCTCAGCTACCCCATCTGTTGGACTGCCTAACTCCACATACAATAACTCTCACAGGCTGCTGCCAGGAAGCTCAGCATTAATATGGCTATTACTGTATGGAGAAGAAATGGGACATCCAATGTGATTGATGTGGCTCTTCCTCTCTGTCATTTTTCTGCAACATAGCAAACACTCTTTAGTAAATCTTGGGCCACTTGTGAATTCAATCATAGATTTATACAACATACGATGTAGTCTCTCCATGGAGTGTATTTTCCTTTCAGTTTCTAGACATAATTCACATTTTCCTTAGAATTCCTTTAATGAAGATGTGTATAGCATGAGTAGGTGCTAGAGATTATATAGTTGGGATAATACCTCCTATACCATGCCCTGCTTCTTCATTCTTTCTGAAACAAAAATGGGTATATGAGATTGGAGCTCAGAAGACACTTTTTGCTGTGATCTCATTTTAAACTTTTCTCTGAGCTGCTCAGATACCTCTTGGTGTCCATATCACAGTTAATGATTCATTTTCAGGTGCAAGTGCAGATTTTTCTCATTCTTTCCCACTCATCTCTGCAATTCACAGAATGTAAGGCTGGGTTTAGGTCTTCTGTGGGTTCTTTCCATCAGCTTATTCTGGTTGTTCAAAGGGATGAAGGATGTCCCAGATCTTTTGAATCATGTCCTAGGGCTTCACACTGTGAAGGTCCCATCACCATGGATCCTATGGATATATGATGCACAGCACACATGCAGGTCTCACTCCTTTTGCTTGAATTAGGCAGGAACTTGTCTGCAGTTAAGAGTATGTATTTGAGCATAACACCTCTAAGAGTGAGCCTTACAGGAAGATGCACCAGAAACTTACAGCTTAACAAGAGTTATCCCATGACAGGTACCATCCTGTTTCCTTCATGTATTCAAGAAGATACTTTGACAACTGTATATAGGAGGATCACATAAGATGGGTCTTGAAAAGTCATTAACACTGCTCAGAGGAAGTCTAAGTAAGCAGAAAATAGAAGCTGATTTGAGAAATCACCTGTTCAGCAAGAAGAAGGTTTTTCCAAAATTCCTGACTCAACTTGCAATGCGAGATAGGACTCCAATTTACGTTCATTTGTGAGGGCTTGGTGTATGCAGCTTATGCCTGTTCTGGCCTCTCCATTCATTGAACCTCTAAGGTTAATAAGGGCCATAAGGACTGGCTTGATATTTCTTTGGAAATAAGAACCACAACATCATGCTTAGAAGCAGTGAGGGTCTTGAGATAACTTCTTTTCAAATCTCCTGAAGTCTCATCTGAAATGGTTCAGTTATTACCCCTTACAGAAGTGCAGTATTTATTGATATTTTTGTGTTATTTGCAATCTGTATTCAAATCACAACAGCCAACATATCAAGCAGGGTAAAGGAAAGGTCTAGTTCCTATGCACTGATTTTTACACAACCCAAACAATTCTCTCTTTTGTGAAGGTCATTGAAAAACAGGGAGTGAGGAAGAAAAAAAAAAAAAAACACAAAACCAAACCCCCAAAATAACCAAAAACCCAGAAGGAAGCTACAGGATATGATTCATGAAAATCCCATGTCTCCTCTATATGCTCATACAGTCTTCTTTGAAAAAATAAATAAAAGTTTTTCTTCTTTAGCAATGTTCCAGTAAATAATACGCTCGCCAGAGTACAAGCAAGCTCAAAACAATAAGCTAAAATTAGAAGAGGCAGATTCAGCATCTAAAGTCACAAATACACACACACTTACTTTATAGTGTGAAAGCATCTGGAAGAAATATAGCCACATGGATTGCCTGGGTGCTGGCATAAGTAATGCAGCTCAGGAGATTCTTCCGTCAGCTACAAGCTCTTTGTGGATCCTCAAAGAACTTTTTTAACCCTATCTGTGAAAAGAGGCAACAACTGGCCTGCTTCTGTGGTTGTTGTGAAGATGAAACCCTGAGTGTTTACAAGGATCTTGGATTTTCATGTTGAGTGCCACTGAAATAAATTTATTTCTTCAATTCAGTTTTTAAAAAGTGCTAACAAAGTAACTCAGCTTGGGCCACTTTGCTGTTCAGAATAAGCATACTTCCTACTGAAATGGAAAAGAAAGAGAGACATGGTGTGCACTAGTACTGTCTGTTTGACAGTATTTCTGTACTAATATCAATAATATCTTTTCTGGCATATTTTTGTCCTAGTCAAGAAAGAAAGAAAGAAAGAAAGAGAAAGAGTAAGTTCATTCTGTGGAGCCAGATACTTGCTAGTCACCAGCAATTCTCAGTAGACTTTATCAGCACAGTCAATAAACCACTTACATTCCCATGGGAGATAAATTCAGCAACAGCAAGAAGCAGCAAGATCTACATAAGACTCTGGGGAATCATGACTTGTGACCATGACCACTCTTTCCGTATTGTGCCATCAACCTGTAATCAAAGAAATAGTTAGTTATGCCTACAGAGGAGGAAAGGACAGCAATCATGAGTACAAACAAATTTTGACCTTACAGAGGATTCAGGAGGAATTATTTGATACCACTCCAGATTTACAACCTCAGTGCAGATACAGACTCTAAAGAAGGCAACATGAGCTATTGCAGGTCAATGAAGATGGAAAGGTTTTTCAGCATCCAATATTCCTAAAAATTCCAAAGATTTCATTGCAAGGCAATACTACACTGTGGTGATACATTCATGAAATAATTCACTAGACATTTTAAAGGACAACTGGAGTCCACATACTCACTTTTATGTTTTTCTGTAATTTTTATTGTTTACAGATGTTGCTGCAGCTGTTCTCAAACTACATACCTAACTTTGAGTATGAACCCAAATGCCCATTGCAGGCAGTAGCTCAGAAGAAGGCTGGACTTGTTCCTTCTAGCTAAGCTGGCAGAGACAGAACTGCTACACCTTAGATCTAGTGACAGACAATGCATATGTACATTTTGGCTAACATCATACATACTTATATAAAAAGAATTTGAAGGGAGGGTGAGAGAAATCAATTGCAGAATTAATTTTGGTTTTGTTTCCTAAGAATTAGTTGTTATTTTGCCTGCTGCATTTGGTAGGTAGAACCAGGAATCATCTAATTTATCCATTCTCATAAACCAAATTAATTATAACAAAACTATATTAAGTATAGACTCTATGCTAGATTAACTTTAGATGTTCCAGTAAGATCCTCAAGACTAGATTATCTAAAATACTAAGAAATACATTAGACCTGTACTGGTTGTGTTGCCCAACATAGCCAAAGTTGGAGAACAAAAATTTGACAATGAAAGGACAGAGAAGTTAAGAAGAAATTGTTACAGTTGAACACAATTATGTTCATACTTTTTGTTACTGTGCAGAGTGTTAGAATTGCATGTAGTTAGGCTGGGCCTCTGTCACAGCTAAGATCAGGTACTATGAATATGGAAAATGAGCCTGTACTGATTTGAGGGAACATAAATACTTGTAATGTATGCTTTTACCTTGATTGATTGATATTTTGTTTTGATAACACTTCATATTTTCAGTACAGAGTAATATTTAATTAGACAGTTAAAGAACAATGCTTTCAAATGCTATAATGTTCTGAATGTTGTACATAAAACATAAACCAAAAGACATAATAAAAGGGATCTTATCAGAAATGTTCTATGTAGCTATTAATAATCTATGAAGACATTAAAGTGGCTGTCATAACAGGGTGGGTATGTTTTAGTGATATGTGGACAAAAAAGTTCAGCCTGAAGCCACATACAAGTTAAGAGTAGTAAATAAGCTAAAGTTTGCACAAATTCCTGGACCTATGCCCTTACTCAGTTTCTAGTAAAGTACAGAACTTCATTTTGGAATTTCACTGAACCTGCTCCCTTTATAGGCAAGGACAGAAAATGATGTAACAAGAATCCTGAAACTCCTGTTTTCCCAAGTATCCAGGAGGGCTGTAGAAATGAAGTACTGTACCTGGGCCACCGTGATAGCTAAGGGAAAAATAAACCCCTTGTGTGTTAAAAAAAAAAAAAAAAAAAAAAAAAGTATCTCAATAACATGCTGGAACCGTTAAGTTTAATGTCATCTTCCTCTCAGGTAGCAGTGAAAAGAGGCAGAAATAAGAAAGAAGAGGTAATGGCTCAACACATATTCATTCAGGTTTTATCTCACTATTTACCCTTTCTGACAAGGAGCCATCCAATCCTTGCTACTCCTTTCAAAGCTGCCAGTGGGTGGAAAGATTTTTCCTGGGGAGGAAGTCTCCAGAGGAAGCAGTGAAAAAAGCATGAGAGAAGGAATCTGGAAGAATTCACTCCCACCCACCTACTGGAGATTCCTAGAAGCATTGTTAGCCTGAAGGTTTCCAAAAAACTCACTCCACTTCTCAAAGGCAGGGTCATTTCTGTGGCAGGTTGATTTTAAAGCAGCAATGGTGTCTAGCTGGAACATCTCACAAGGCTGGAATGTTAGAAGTAGTCCCAGGAGAGAGGGTTTAATGTACAAAATGCAGGTGAGGCAGCCAGAAAGACATGATGAATGTAATTTATCACAAAGCTTTGCAATTTATCACAATGGAATCACAGGAAACAAGCAAAGCAGAGAAGCAGATAGACTGGATAGATTAAGCTCCTCTAGGCATGGAACTTCTTTGAAATATGCCAAGGAAATTGCATGTTACGCGTCCAGATTTTCAAACAATATTTTATTGATTAGAAAGGAGCTGTGCATTGCTGGGGCTGGGGTCCTTTTCCCCAGAAAGGAAAAAGACATGTTACTCTGAAGGATGAAATAAAGCTAAAATTCTAGGATGTTGTTTTGCTTCATTTTGGTTTGAATCTGCCTCTGGGGCAGCTCTGGATACTTGCCAGGAGGTAGGGATTTGCATGTGCAAATCAAGTGGCTGTACTTACTTCCCAGATACCCTTCAGCCCACTCAGTTTTCAAGTTTAGGTGAGCAAAGCTCCACACATAAGAGCAATTTCAATCTGTGAGCTGCTTTGATGACGTGCAAGTGATCAAAGTGTGCTTATAGCAAACACAGTCCTTCCTTACTCCACTGCTTTTGCAGAGTGTCTTTCTCAAAACAAGTCTGTTGTATCAGAGTAACAACATCGAGTTTTACGGCAGCAGCGATCCAGTGTATTGCTGCAGTGTGCTGGATATTCCCCACCTCCCACAAAGTAGGGGCCTTACAGCTTTGAAAACAGCACATGTACTATTTAAATTGTTTCACTGTGAGGGAAATTATGTGTTCTGCAACGCCTCAGGACAGTGAGCCAAAGGAACTATAGAATATGAGCTTGGTGTTAAAGCCAGAGTGCTGCAATGCTCTGCTTTGTGTGTGTTTTAGCCTGCTATGTAACATTACTTTTACATTAACATTTGTGGTTCCTTTTTTATGCACTCCAGCTTCACCATGTTCCCCCCTTTATATTTTAGCAGTCAGATTCCTATGATCCAACCAGGGTGGCATGTTCAAAGCTCTACTTCTCTTCAGCATTGATTAAAAATAAAACAAAACAAACCAAAACCAAACAAAAAACAACAGGCAAAAAAAGGTCCAGAGTATCAACAAGCTTACTTCAAATAGCTTTTATTCACACTAGGACAAGACTATAGCCAAAGAATTATACAAAACACAAAACAAAAGAGATTTTTAACAACTCGGTTGAAGACTATTTCACACCAATCCAATGCTCATACATCTATAATTAACAAAGTTTTGGAGCACAATATTACTTAACATTACTCATTGGATGCTTTCAGATACAAAAATGTATCAGGAATAATAACAGTAATCCACAAGTTCCTTTTGCTTTTATGGAAATATTACTATTGACCATTAAAAATTTTCACCACTGATGCCTTATCCCTTAGAATCTGATCTGCCTGGAAAGACAAATTACCAATAAACTTTTAGTGCTCTGAGCAAAAGGACTGGTTTTTTATCATAGAAACAGATAGCAACATCAATTTCCCAAGAAAAAAAATAGACATTTCAGCTGTGCATCCCTAGACCAAAAAGTCAGTGTTGTAAAAACCCACAGCAGTAAGTTTACTTTGAAAGCTTTAATTATGACTTCACTGGGTATTGCTTTTATGCTTTCCTACTGCAGCCTAACTTGGAATATTAAGCCAATCAAGAAATTTAAGATAGCAGTAAACTAAGCAGCGAGACACATGAGCATGAACCTGTTCCCATAACACATGATGTGTACATCTTTCTGAAACCCACTGAAGTCAATAGAATATATCCACTGTTGTCAATGGTCTTTCAGACAGATTTTTCTAGAAGCAGGACTGGCACTTCATAACAGAAACAGGGATGTGTGGCCAAAATCAGATCTACAGTTGCACTATTTTTAGCAGTTCGTGTGTGGCTGAGTGCAAAGTTGAGATTTCTTCCCTAGCTGCCACTCAGATCTTATCCAGTCTGTCAGAGAAGGGATTTCAGTGATCTTTGAATTGGGGCATCCTACATCTCCACTATTGCAAATGTGCCTCTGGCCATGCAGAAGTACCACCAGGAAGGGGACTGTGTGCGGAGGTCTTAGCACAGAATCACTCTCACTGCACAGTAACAGCCACTGGTTTTGTGCAGCCCTTGCCTTTAGACCATCCATGCAAGAGCATGTCTTCTTATAAATTACAGCCTAACTCACAGTGTGCTAATTAACATCGTAACAGTAGTATCTTTGATGGCGCAGAACAATTTATATTTTGCTATAAACTATTCTAATATGCTGAACCACAGAGCATGGTGTTAGAGCGCGATGGATTGTGCAGAAGAGATATAATTAATAATTGTTGGAATGGCCTTTTTGGTCTTCACTCTCTGTGGCGTGTTATTTGCCAGAGACTAAAACTGAGCTAGTAACAAGATGTCATGGGACAAAAAACCTTCTGGATCAAGTGAAAATATTACATTGTTAAAATGAAAATGGGTCCCTTTTGAGGTTAGAGAGGAATGCGAGTTTCACAATTTCTTTTTTTAACAATCAGCAGCCAGCCAGCTACATCGTACTCATAAAATACCACCACAGTTTGGATATGTCACAAAAATGAAGCATTTAATTGATGTTAGAAGTGACAAAGATAAGCTATTTTCATTCCCACAACAAGGGCAGGGGTGTCTGTCAGAAAACACAGACTTGTTTTGGGTGTTTTTATATGTGCTAGATGGTGAATTCAGTTCTAGGTAAAAAAACAAAGTGAGTGACATGACAAAGTAAAAGCTTAAATGATAATTAAGAATGCAAACTCCTCCAAATTCAGGATGAAAAGCAGGTAGCAAAAGCTTGATTTAGGAGAAATACTTTCCCAGTTGGTTCCCCTCACCATGTACGTATTCTGTTTTATTTCCATATGGAGTCTGTGAAAAAAAAAAAAAAGAAAGAAGTACAATGGTTCGCAAAGCCCTATTGTGACCTTTTAAAATAAAACAACCGTGCATTGCTACACTTCTGGAAAGGCCACTACTGAGGGTAAAAAAAAAAAAAAAAAAAAAAAAAAAAACAAAAATCTCACCTATCAGTCATATTATGAAGTGTCTGCTGGGGGCTGATAGCTTCTTGAGCAAACGCACAGCATACATATCAGGGCAGCACACCTGCCTGCTGCTGCTTAGGACGAAAACATTGTACAGCAAGGTTCATGTCTGCGTGCATGTGGACACACGTGTGGGCTGGAGGGGGCATTTCCCGAAGAATAAATGCTCTCTGGGCACCTCAATGCCCCTGCAAGCTAAAAGAAGTTAGCTGCCTCACAGCCATCACTGTCTTTGGAAATGTTCCCTCTAATTCTTCGTCCCAGACACATTGCCCCGAAAGTGTCCTGCTGACTGTCTACACAAATTAGTCAGTCTCTACATTCTTGTTCTCTACAGGACCTCTGGTGTTGGCTGCAGCAAAATCTTTCTAATATTTCATCTCCGGTTATGACTCTCAGCTTTTTAGGGAGGCTGCACTTAGATAAGACACAAACTCAAATACCACATACTCTAGAGAGGGATTAATTTTGCCACTTTCATTCTGCTGGCGGCACGTTGTTGACTTTTTTTGCAAAGTAAGGAAATAGCCATATCTGTTTGCACAACAGCTGTTTATATTTTGTTTTTCTCTTATGATGTTTATTTAAGATAGCTTAATGATCTTATTTGCCTCAGATTCACTTGCCTGGAATTAGTTACTTCATTTTCACTGAAAGTGAAAAAATCAGGAAGGTACGTAATTAAAAGAGGGACTAATTCTGTCATCTTTACACTGGCAAAATTCCTGTGGACTTTTATTACTTGCTAGGAATTTTGCCTGAAAAAGGATCATATAATCAAGCACTTCATTGCTGCAGCTTATATTAAAGCCAAATGAGCACATACATAATTCCTTCACAGAGTTCAAAAATGAAGTGCAAGATACTCTTAGGTTTTAGCAATTCTGAGATTTACTGTTCATCGCTGTTCCCACTCTAGTCCAGGTAAAAGCAATAAGCTGGATAAAACCCATTCTTTTCTTGACATCTTGAGTCACATCTCTTTTTAGTTTTCAGTTTCTACTATGAACTTAATGACCTAAGAATACAAGAAAAATACATGAACACAAGAAAAAGCTTAATATTTAGTCCCTAACACCAGGGAAGAATACGAAATGGAGCAAGCATGTTGCTTGCTGCTGAGGGGTCTCTTATTCTGGAGGTTGGTAGCTTAGAGACATCTGTTCCACCTCTTCAGCTTCACCTTCTCCATAGAATCACACACACCATTTACCCCATCTCATATATGCATTTCAGCTCATTTTTAGAAGTCATCTAAGATCAGATGTAGATATTTTGGCAGCCAGCTTGAAATACTTGGGATTTAGTTTTCAGAGGTGTCGATCTCCCTAGCCTAAGTGAGGTCCATGGGAGACATAAGACAGTGACATCTCTTCAAAACAGCTCTAAACCTCTGAATTTGGACATTAGAAACAGAGAAACATGAAATTAGTGCATGTTTCTAAAATTCTTGGAATTTGTTGTTGAATCCAGATAAAACTGGGCATTTTTAAGGGTGTCAATGTGAATATTTCCTTGGAAGTATGTCTAAAATTTGCTGGGAGATATTTTAACTGTAATCCATGGGGAGCTATTGATGCTAATAAAAAATGCTATGAGAAGAAAACAGCAGCAAGTGAAACTGCCCTCTCAGAAAGCCCAGGTCTGCTTTGAAGGAAGTGTTGATATTCACCATAAGTCTCAGTCATTTCCCAGAGGGCCATACGGTACCTTGTAATGACATAATCAAAAAGCAATGGTGTTCTGGACTTAAAGGAAAAAAAAAAAAGAAAGAAAGAAAAAAAAGCAGGGCCTGATCTATCTCCCATTGAAATCAAAGAGGATTTTGTTATTGACTTCAGTGAGAACAGAGTTCTGGACACAATCTGTGTGCAGTTTATTTGCATATTTGCTTATCCAAAATGATCTTAACTTTAACCAACAGCATGTCTAGATGTCTGTCTGGGAGTATGCCTGTACAAATGCATAAGTGTGAGCTTATAATGTGGTTTAATTCAAATTATTCTGGCATTTTAAAAGCATTTCCAGCTACAAAGGACAGCTTTGGCTGATTTCAACCCCCAAATACAGACTTTAATTGGTAAATTTGTAACTCACATTTCAGGCTGCAGCTCGTATTTAATTTCATGCAAGTTAAGGACACAAGCAGATTTTTGCATTTGTGGTGTTAATTTTAAAACAATTTTACTATGCACTCAATTAAAATTTTGCAGCCTTTCTTTCAAAATGTGAAAAGCTCTACAATCAGCCCAACTCATCAGCTATGGTCCTCTGTTTCCTGGAAGGGAAGGTCTTTGATGACCACAAGAAAACTGCAGTAAATGGCAACTAAGATTGCCCTCACAAATCTGCTGAAAATGGAGGATGAACTCCTGATTGCTTTAGTCATGTGAACAACCCCTTCAGAACAGACCAAAGTCAGGCAAGGTGGCCTACACCAAAAGTTAGTTTAGCCTGCTGGGATCCTGCATTACTGAAATGAGCATGATTTTGGCTTGTAAATGGGTGGCAGAATTTTATTTCACTTTCTGAGGGGCATACAGCCATTTTAGGGTAAGCCTTTCAAAATAAAAGTTTACTTCACATTATAGGAAATGACATTCTCTTTTTAGATTTTCCTTTTCAAAGCATGCTTCAGATTTCTAACTTGTAGCAGAGAGCTTTTGTATAAGTAATAAAAGTCTTTAAAATTAAAATGCTAATCATAAACAAACCCAAATGCATGAAAGATATAGTCTGACTGCATGACAAAAGAGAATTATATAATTCTATTTGAGTGAAATCTTTCATCTTTGATTTACAGGTTTGAGTCTGTCTATAACTGAAACCACATTGTTCCATATCTTTCATATCATGGCCTTCCCCAAAAGCTTGTTTTAATTAAGGTTCCTTTCAGATTTCAGAATAAAAAGCATGACAGTGTTCACTTATGGCTTTAATATATCTTTTTGAATTTGGAAAATATATAAAAATGAACATCACTTGCTTTTAAATGCTGAGCGAGCTATCAAATACTGCAAGCGGAGTACTTCAAGGTATCTCCCAGGGTTCATTAGGTGAGAAAGTTGTAAACAAAAGAAAAGTTGCTGTAGCAGAGTTTTGTTCATTTGAAGCAGTCTTACATACATGCCCTATCTCTTTCTCTGACGGTAAGGCAACACGTGTAACGGTTTAAGCGTTCATTATCAGCTAAAGGCACAACTCTATGTTACGTTCTCAAACATGGAATTAAACAGCTAAAGTCACATTGCAGGGAGATCTTGCTGCACTTTGGGAATCTAAAATAAAGCCTAAACCCTTTGAAGCTTCTTAAGCAACATCAGTTCTCTTGGTGCAGGACTACATAAAAGAATCAGTTCATATTCACATGTTGACCTGTAAAAAACACCCCCAACACAACCTCCACAGAAACACCTGAGCTTCAAATGAGCTGCACGCAGTTACTGAACATCGCTGCTCTTAGAGGCAGGATGCAGAAACATTTCGGAACAAACTAAAAACACATTTGAAAAGCCATCCATTTTTCAGAGACTACTTGATCTCCGTTGCACATATGGTGAGAGCTACTGTCAACTATGGAGGGTACAGCAGGTTTTTTTTTGAAGGCAGGAGATCACTTGTTTTAGAGAATTGTGAATGTGTTTTATGATAGAAAAGATTATATGACATGGGGAGGGATGGCTGGGAAAAGGGAAAAGAAAATAAAGCACCATTAAACACAGTACTTTGGGGGATTTATATAACAATAAGAAGTGCTTTCCCTTTAGCTAAAATCGCTCATTGCAATGTACACACCTTTCACTTATTCAGCTAAGAAGTCATTACAGGGAGATAACAAGTGGCACATAAAATGAAGGTCTTCTTTTTTTTTTTTTTTTTCTTCATTATCCAGAGGAAAGAAAACAAATCTATTAACAATTTCACACAGTATGAAAAAAATCACCCAGTAAAAAGTATCAGAAAGTGATTCACGGAGTTTACTGAGTATTTAGTTGGTTGCTGCAATTCTCGCATCTATAATCTATCACGTAGAATTTTGCAATACTCTATTTCACAATTTATATTGGTGAGTGGGTCAAACAGCATATAAAAAGCATGCTGTAAGCTCTTTCTCCCAAGCCCGTTTTACTGTAACTCTAGAATTGTAGCGGTTACATTTAAGGAATCTTTAGGGCCCTTTCAAGTCCATCCAAAGAACAAGTGAAGCTGCTATTCAGAGTTTTGTGCCCAGTGTTTATGTTCCATCTGATCTGTGCCACCCAAGCAGCAGACAAGACATGTCTGAGGGTGCTTTGGGGGGATACACAATGATGTCACCCACAGGAAATATCAGGAAGGACTTGGCACTTCACAAGGCTGGCTCTTCTTCCATGGGCTCGCCAGCAGCTCTGTAAAAATAAACAGGCAATCAGAATACTGCACAAGAGTACACAATGACATTGTAGATTTTCATGCATAATCAAAGCTGATTTTTCAGCTCTCTCTGATGTTTATTTGTGTTATTCAGTTATCCATAAATAGAGTTTCTTTCCTAGGAAGTATAAACAAATGTCAAGTGGAAAAACATTTTAGATCCAAGCAATCACTGAAAATGTTCCTGTTTATATTAAAATATGTCAGAATATTTTATAGCTTTTTGACCAGAAATGTACATGCTTTGTGTCGAGTCAAATAATTTCATGAAAAAAATATCTCTAATACTTTTATTTTATGAGCTTTTGCAACTAAAAATACATGCACTTATTTTTCCAAATGGGCCCATACCATTAAAGCAAAATAGTTCACTAGTAGACAAATATTAGCAGTGTTTCTTCTGGGGGTTCTTCTTCAGTCCTCTGAGTTTTGATTCTGTGCTTTCATAAATGCATTGTCTACCTGCCTGCAACTTCTGAGACCAAATTCTGACTCGATCAGCAGATCACTGTAGAAGGTATCTATTAATAATATCAATTCAGATTATACATATATCTTTCATTCGCAAGCCTCTGGGATATACTCATCTTAGGCAAGATGAGCTCTTTAAAACAACCAATAGGAAAATAATGGGGACATGTGCTGAGATGGTGTAAAGTGTCATAATTCCTTGTATCTGAACAAGCTACCACATCTGAGGATTATGATGGCAACTATAAAATGGGAAGTGTCTGAGATTGCAGAGAGACCTCACTATTGAAAGGCGTAAGAATTTGTACATAAACCATTTTTCACTTCTGTCTGGCAGAATACCATGTGACTAAGATCTCCTTAAAAATACTCACTTCAAACAATTTTGAAATGAGGGGAGAATAAAAAGTAAATGTAAGTGAATAAATAAAAGAGAAGTTTACCAGTTAAATCTTGTAAGCCAGTATAATAACTGGCTTCAGTAAAACATCCCTCAGAAAGTACAAACTCATGAGATCCCATGGAAAAAAAATTAATTAATGGGGGCTTGCATGGCCTTTAGTAGTTTATTCAGCAAGGAAGCCAGAGAATTTTAAATGAATCTGGAGTTTATTAAAGTCTTTCTCAAAGAAAAAATCAGCAGTGTGTCTTTAAATGATTTTATACAGGTTGTTCCTTTACGATTTGGAATGATCACAGTTAGTATGTTGAAAAATGTCAGATGAATGATAGATGAAAAAGAAGTTGTTTTCCAGACTAACTACTTTCCAAAGGGCTATCGACCCTAAAGGATTATTAATCTATAAATCTGAATTATTTTTGTCCTCACCACATGGTGGAGAATGTTTCCTGTGTACAGTAACCACTGCAGCTCCCTTGTTCTTGAGAGGTGAGGTGAAGCCCTCTCGCATTCTCTCTTTTTCCCCATATATTATTCTGGCTTGCAGCAGACACCACACAGTGGCAGCCAGGATGGGATGGAGCCTAGCCTGCTGATGCTGAGGTTCTCAGGTATGGTTGATGGTGTATGTTGCTTTTGTGCTGACCACAGGCTTCCACTTTCCTCAGCCACTTTTGGAAGACCTGCATGTCCTCTGGCATAATGCAGAAGTGCAATAAGCCCTTGTTAAACATCCAGGGCCTTATGGGGCTGTATGGAAAGAGGATAATTTGGAAGCAGATAGCAATTCAGTTTTCTGGTTGTGCTGCGAGTAAAAGAACGGGAAGAAATAGTGGTCAATAGATTTTAATTGGAGATTGGAGAGCAGGAAGGAGTGGAGCTCTGGAAAACCTCTGGAAGTCAAAGTGGGAGTCTGGATTACTTATAAGGATCTAGGGATGCAGTATGTGCAACAGTCAGAGAATCACTGACATACCATAGTACAACTGAGAGATGGTCTTATTCAGCGTTTTAGTCCTGGGTTAATTTTTCACTGTCGAGGGTGCTTCTGAGTGCCAAGACTGACCTTGAGCACTATATTCTAATGTATTCCAATACATTCCAACAATATGCCAATATTCTGCATCAGCCAGAGCCTAAGGACCAATAGAAAATTTTATATGCCAGTGTATGATACAAGGTACTTTTTGGAGAAGGAGAGGAGGTTAGGGTGCCCTGGGAAATACAGCTGTTGTCTCAGTGTAGGCATTCTCATAGCCTTTTACAGTCTCCTTTTGAAGACTTGTATGTATTCTTTAGCTTCATTTTATTAGTGTCAGAGAAGTCACTGGATCTATCCAATGGCTTATCATTAAAACCATATATTTTTATGAGATAATAGCTTAGGTCAGAGTTTTGTGTGAGAGCCAGTGAAGTTTTAAGGCCCTTAATATGGAGAGAAAAACACTGCAGTCCTATAACACTGAATGGTGAATCAACATATACCTGTTCTGTCAAATTCAGTTCTCAAAAAAAGTAAAAACGAAGGGGCAAAGTCTGACAGGCCAAATTTATGTTACCTTAGTTACGTCAGTGTTAGTTATATCAGCTCAGTCAATCTTCCTGTAGCTGACAAGAAGTTGGCATAAAGACATAAAGAAGGAAAAAAAAACCCCAACCTCCATCCCTTATTGTATGCTCTGACTTGGTTCCTCAGAGATGCAGCTGTGAGCTTGGGTCTGCTCTGGACCGATTCCATGTGGTCAGCAGATACGGAAAGACACTGATTGGGACTGTAATGTTTGTTGAACCACAACTGTGATTTTTCATTAAGGCTGCACTGTGGCTTGTTTAGACTGTAAGTTCCTAGGAGCAGAGTCCTCTTGCACTTGCTCTGTTTATTTTGATGGGATGGAAAAAGTGTTCATCTATAGCTCTCTATATGTACAATTCACACTATGGCAGAATGAAGAAGCCTCTTTGCAGTTAACGCTAAACAAAATGATTCAGTTTAAACCTTAAAACAAAAGAAAAAAACTGAGGTAAAAATATTACCATGTGGACAAAACCTGACAAAATATGTGACATCTTAAGTATTGCTCTGTGTCAGTTCAGAATAAATGGCAACCATATTATGTATGAGAATATTATTAAAAATAGTTCATATCTAGACTTAAAAAAAAAAGTTCATATTTAAGAATATACATAAACCTGGTACATCATCCAAAAAAGTAAATGTTTCTCTTACCTTATCTTTTACTATAGAATTACAGAGATTCCTCATAGCTACATCATCACACATATAAAAATAAAAATCCAAGGTATGTTTCCAAGTCACAAAAACTTGATGAACAAAAGATAGATTTTCTGTTGTGGTATGTCTGTTTTATGCCATAATCTGCTCCTAATTTATCTCAGCTGTCTCAGGGAAGATCACTGCAATCGAAAAGTGATCCTCTGGTAGCAGAGAGCTGGGGAAAAAGAAGTACATTTCTGTGCCATGGAGATGATTCAGAGAGTGTCTGAAGACACCATATAAGGAATTCAGGGTAAGTGTATACCCTCGTAAAAATGGACTTTCTATGGATCAAAGAAAAAGGAACTAAAAGTAAAAATCATCATAGTTTAAGAGCAGAATAAAGTAACTACATGTATACTTTCAAAAGAGGAAGTAATGTCAAACTAAGTAAAATTAAATAATCTGTAAACTCTGTCAAATTAAATGTAAACCTTCAACGAGGCAGGCTAAAGGAGAGTCTGAAGAGCAACGCGTTAAAGGCACAAAAACTAATAACAACAAGATCTTTCAAAATATATCAGAAGAAATCAAAGCATAAGAGAATCATCAAGGAAGGTAAACCACAAAAGCAAAATGAACTATTTATATCTGTGTTCACTAGAGAAGTTTCAGGGAGATTTTATTATTTGCAGATGAACTACCTTAAACTGAATCAGCACTAGAACAAACTGATGTATTAAACATTGCCAAATTGCTAAAAGCAGATGAAATTTGTCCACTGAGTTCTAAGGGAATGCAAGTATGATGTTGACAAAGAAATAATTATCGAGCATATTCGACCCCTTAACTCAGCAACCACACAAGAGGTAGAAAAGGTAAGAAACAAAATTCCCATTTTGGGAACTACAGGAGATAGAGTAAGCTTGTATGGAGAAACTGAAAGCAGCTATATTCAGCTATGGAATTAGTAGTCATTTAGGTAATAGTAACTTCAGTAAGAGTTATGTCTTAACGCTTACAGAGAAGAAAGACTTTTTTATTATTTATTAGAAGTTTATGTTCAAAATTAAGGCAGAGGGATAAGGGATATACCTGTGCAAAGAAAGTATTCCAGCAAGTTTATCCAAATGCTTTTGATGAACCTATGTTATGAGAGAAGGTCCTCCCATATATAAACAATCCATCAGGAGTAGGAAACTGATCATGAAATTGGTGAATTTTCACCATTCTCCAGAGCATCACAAGGGACTACACAGACTACCAGGAGATTTAGGTGATAATGTTTGTTGATGCCAAATTACTGATACTGGTCAGCTCTAAAGCCCATAAGAACCATTTCTGAGTGGAAAAGAATGTATACAAACACAAACAACAAACAATACACAAAGGGGTAAAGGCAGCCTTAATTGTTTATATACAGTGATGACTACAATGGAGAGCTTGGAGTTAAAGGTAGAAGAGCAGAGACAAACAGAAACAAGAAAAAAATCCCCAATATAAAGCTACGGTGTAAATCCACAGTGTGCCCAATATCTGGAGTCCTGCATGTAGCTCTTACTCCATCTCAGAGAAAACTACAGAAGGCACAGAAAGGGCTGAGAATTTACAGAGCCTTGAGAGAACTGAAGCCTTTAAAACCAGAAATGGAGCAGAGACTATGAGTAAGAAAAGAGCCACTTTTATTTCTCGCAATGCAAGAACTAGGGGTTCCCCAGTGAATTTATCAGGTAATAAGTTTAGAGCAAAAAAAAAAGAAGTGCAATGCCTGATGAGGCTGTGGGATTCACTACCTGAGTGTCAAAAGTTTAAGTTGATGCAAAAAAAAGCTTTGAAATGTTTATACCTGGGTAGCTATCCTGGAGGCTTTTACAAAGGATGGGTTGGATACTTCTGTTTACACGTACCACTCACCAGAGCAAGGCTGGCCCTCAAACTCCTCTGCTCCTGGTTTTCCTTACACACCCACCACTGGGGGATGAGAGAAAGGTGGGCAAGATAAAGCTGCAGCCTGACTTGGGGAAGTTGTACTTCAGCTCCTGAGCCTGGCTGTGATCGCAGATCCTGTGGGGTATGGCCAGAGAGGTGCAAGTTACTCAGCACAACTGAGGTGGATAACCAAATAATGAAATGCTAAGTGAAGCTTTATGAGTTGATAAACAAACACAGCAAGTAACCCTAGATTGTGGCGAGCTGCATCCCCTGATCCAATCAGTTGTTCTAGTATACAATATAATCTTTGTAATATAATGCACTGTGACTGCAAGTGCAACTAGTAGCTCTGTAACATTAAAGTAATAACCTAAAAATTACACTTTGTTTTCATTTCCATTTGAGTAAAATCTATGCTTAGCTGAGTGAGGGCCATAAAGTCAAATTCTGATAAATGTAATTCTCAAGATTTAGAGTTTGCTGTAAATACAGTACATGCAAGAGATCTCCCTTCATACCCTTTTATTTTTCCATTTTAAGAAGAAACATACAGAAGCTCCAATATATGAGGGACAGCACTGTACTGAATATTTTCATAGCAGCATTTCTGAAATGGATGTTTGGCCAAAGAAAAACTCTAATCAACTAAATCTCTACCTCACGTAGAGAATAAGCAATTACCAACACAAAAGTTATGGTAGTTAGAAATGTTTTATAGGGCATGCTTGTTCCTTTAATTGCATCTGTATTTAAATCTCTGTTAGCATCATGCATGTTTTCTTTCCTATCCACCAACTTTTTTCTATATCTGTTCTTTTCTGAAGTCTATAATCAAGTTTCAATTGGATCTTAAAATGCAGAGTTGTGCTTTGGTAACATAAAACACCAAAAGCATAGCAGCTTTTCACAGTTTTCTTCAAATGAAGAGCCTGCCAGAGAAAATAAAATAAAAAAATAATCGGCACTGTCACTTGAAGAAAAGAAAGAGAGAGAGAAGAAAGAAAGAGAAATACTTAAGATGGGCCTTCGCCAGGAGCATTTCATCCTTTATTCATCAGTGGTAAATGAGTCAGATATGAGTTGGCCAGGAAAAGAGTTGCTTTACCCAAAATCTGAGTTTAAAGTGAGTCATCTTACTCCAAACACCAATATATCCTCCAACATAATTGGCAAGAGTTTCCCACAAAAAGACTCTTGCTGCCACTCTCTGCATCTGGAGGCCTGACCAAGCAAAGCTGAAGTCAACAGGATCTCTACCATCAATTCAGTGAAACAGGGTTAGAGATGCAGGCCAGAATTGTCAGCCTGGCTGACCATGGTGAGAATTAAGAGAAAGTAAATCAGTTCCTGGCATAATGAAGGAACCCTTCAGGCTGCCCTGTCAGCCACAGCGCTTTCTGGTCTGATCCTACCTTACCTTTCACAAAACCAACTTTCCCAAAGAAACATTCAATGCAAAGGCTTGCTGCAGGTCTCCAGAAGGTGGCCCCCATCTACAGTGGGGGGAGAAGGGGTGCACCCACAGTGACCTCATCAAAAGGACTTGAGAGACCAGACAACTTCTGACATCCGTGCAGTCCTGTCATTTGCCAGAGAAAGAGGCTGGAGAAGAAGCATTGCATACTTGGTCCTTCATTGCAACAAATATAAGAAATGTGAAAAAGCAAAGCTGGCCTCATCCCAACATTAGCAGTTTGTGTCAGTATGTGCCTGTGAAGTGAATGGCATGTTTTTGTGAAATGAATGAAATTATACTGGCATGAAACCAGAATGTGCAATGTCAAACCAGCCCCTGGATTCATCATTCCATGCTGGACTTTAATTCATGCTCAAAGTGCAGCTAGGTCCTCTTAGGTCTCCCCACATCTCAGAGGACCCTCAAAATCAGACCTTCAGGGTGACCATTTTTGATTTCATATTCCCCCTTACACTCAGCAGGAAGAAAACAAAAATAATGATGTCCTGAAGCCTCAGAAAACTGAGCTCTCAATTTTGTCCCAGCGGAGCAGCATTTATGTTGTCCTGTCACTCTCTGATGGCAATCTGGCTTTGGGTGACTTCATTGTGGGTTACAAATGTGGAAACAGACTTAGGAATGCATGCGTGTATAGGGGGGCTCTTGTGCTGCTGAAAAATCTCTGCAGCACCACAGAAGGTATTTCAAACGAAGCCATTTTTCCACAGAACTGTTTGTCACAACAGATTCGTCCCTGTAAGAGACAGAACTGACGAAGTGTAATGAATCTGGCAGCCAGATGAATTCCACTTGTGCACATTTCAGCACATTAAGTTTTTTTTTTCTGTTTCCCTCAGCTCCGCCCTCAAATTCTGTTTTCAGAATGGGTAGAAACTATCACAGGTGATCAATAAGTAGGCAATAAACACAATAATTAAGTTCAGTGTTAGTCAAAGGGTTAATTACTTTCAAACTATGTAGGATCAGTAGTTGCTCTCAATGGCTGAAGCTTTATATGAGTGGAGGCACAAAAAAAATACAATTCTTGGTTGTTCTGAGCAATGTAAAAATACACAAAACCACACCCTCTTGGAGATGATTTAAAACTTTGCTTTGCTTGACTTCATTAGTTCCAACACTTTAACTAAAATTCTGTATATTTCAGAGCTATGCACGCACAAGCAGGCCAGGGATCTTTCTGTTCCTGGCTAGCAGAAGTGTCTTGTAACTGTCACAAATTTATGTGACAAATCTTACATTATTCCTTAGCTGAGCACTCATTAGCACTCTTACAAATCTAAGATACATCTCCCGTTTGTTATGGATTCTTCCGTAAGCTTTTATGGCTGTGTTTGCAATGTACTAGCAGAACAATAGCCATAGCATATTAAAAGATAATTACAATCAGAAAGGTAATTATGCTAATACTGTGAACTTTACTAGCTAGCTCTGCTCTCTGTGTGTCTCTTTGAGCCACGTCTGTTGATTCCTTGACAGATGAGCACTCCCACTGTTGCGAGAGACATTCACTCCCAAACACATCCGTACTTTCAGCACTGCACTATTCCCCTGGATGCCTATCAGTTCACTTCTGATTAAAAGAGCCAACGCGTGAGGCAAGAACCGAATCAAACGAGTAGCTGTCATGATGTGGGAGCCATGGATCCTTCTGGCTTCACTCCCACCACTGCTGCGCTACCCACAGTTCCCTCTCTCTCCTGCTGTTACACAGCCCTGCTCCACAGACTCATCCTCCCTGATGAGTCTCCTTATAAGGATTTTTTCTCCTTTCCTCTTCCCTCCCCTGTTTGTGTGATGAAAACCGAATGGTTCTTCTCCATTTTGGGTCTTCCTCTACTGGTAAAGACCAGGAAAGTTTGTCCTTAAAATGAGTAAATAGGGAACTGTAAGAACTTCTGCAGTGGCTTTTCGGATTTCTAACAACTCCTTGAATAAATACTGTTTTGTAGATGACACAGTATTAAGTGGCTATCATTTTTTTTTTTTTAATTTCTAATTGGCAATATCCACAATAGCAGTTACTGTATCATTTTCTCAATTTGTGAAATTGAAAGCAATCTTCATTAACATAAAAAGCATCTGACAAGATGGAAAAAACAGCGTTCTCATACTTTGCTGGTGTACCTTCATCTTGGTACACAGAAAACATTGGCCCTAATCCTGGTCACGATTGCTCTACTTTTTATACTGGCACTGTTCCATTGCTTCCAGCGAAGTAATTTTTAATGCCTGTCTAATAGCATTTAATAATGATTTAAGTCCATCCTTATTAAATTTATCTGACCGTGTGGTAAATGCCTTCCTAGAAAATTAAAACTAAAACAGGTTTGAATAACTTCCAATAAGAAGAACATTCTTGATTACACTTGATCATGTCTGTTTTCCTCATATGGATATTACATGTTTTATGTAGTTGAGAATGCTAGACATGGGGAGAAAAAACAAAGGTCTTGTACTAATCATAGACCTTAGTAAATAATTACACATGCCAGAAAAAAACCTGCTAGCATAGAATACTTCTGTTTCCAGTGGCCAAGTAAGAGAACTCAAACCCAGGGATGAAAAATTCCTCAATTAGCAGAAAACTTTTAAACAACCCTTACTCTAGCTGTCTTCTCCATCTCACTTGACTGGAGCAAAAGCCTTCTTCTCTACAATATTTGCACACACTTACCTGCTGCCTTCCTGAGGGATACACTGCTCAACATCCACTGAAAGAGAGGCCATAGCAGATACCGTTTCTGTCTCCTCCCTCTCCTGTTTCTGAGACTCAGCCAGAGCACAATCCACTGGCACAGAGTATGGCTCCACTGACTTCCAGTACTTGCCTAAGGAAAACACACATAATAACTTATGGGAATTTTAGCTAGCATGGTGGTACAAGCATAGTAATCACTTAGTTCAACACTGAGTGATTATAATTTAAAATCACTGCGGTGTAAGCAGTACAGTTGAATTTCAGACTGCATTGAAGAGGTGTATTTCTGAACCTAAGAATGCCAAGTTGGAAAGTGCTTTCATTCCAAGAGCTGTGTCACACCCTTCCCCAGAAGGTAATAAACTGGAGGAGTAACACACAGACTAATGAACTCATACTGTCAGACAGGCTATTGGCTTTATCTGCATAAGGTGAAGGGAGTTCAGGGCAGGGTTAATATCTAGAAGCTCTGATATTGCAGACAGTTGATGCATATACAGCAAGCAGGACTAGAAAAATGAACACTGTTGTACAAAGTGCTCACACAGCACTGTCTTCAAAAGGAAAAAAGTCAGAAATGCCAGCTTGGACTGAAGTGATGTTTCCAGAACAATCAGGTTTGTTAGTCCTGGATGTTCTTTCTCCTCCAACCTCAGGGCGTATACTAGAACAATAATTTATTTAAAACGTTCATATATGAACTGGCTGTTTCTGGAAAGCCACCAGATATCATAAGGAATAGAGCTTTCTGGCTTGCTGTGTAAAAACAGAGCAGTGGATTAAAAGCATGAGTATCCTCAGCTTTCTGCCTGCAACAGAAGAGACAGTAAAGAGCTCCTCAAGCAATGCAACAGTAACAGCAGGTGACTCACCGTCAACATACAAAATGGTCTGCTACTGCAGTGCTATTAAGCAGAGGTTGATTAGTGGTAACCAGATGAACAAGTAAGAATTTACATATGTATTTCTTACAGTCCAGTAATCCACATAGCACTCACTAATTGCCAGGTGGATGACACCTGGAAATTGGGAGCTCTGGGAAGGCTGGGAGCTCTGGACCAGAGCTTATTCAGTGTTTAGCAAGAAGCTTCCAGCAGCTGCTGCAGAGGTTGGGTCAGGGTACTTATCTGGGAATTAGACAGAGGGTTTCAACAGCTGTGAACGAGAGGGATCAAGTAGGGGACTTTTCCGAGGGCTAAAAGGAGGATATTGGCAGCTGGGCACGGGCTGAGTTGAGGTGCTTATCCAGAGGGTAGCTGGAGGCTTTGACAGCTGGGAGAGCAGGCCTGTGGTGTTGCTGCCTGTGCTGCACAAAGGCTGCTGAAAACTCTTTCTTTGGTAGCACAGATCTCAACACAGTTTCAGGCTTTTTGAAAGATGAACTTTTCTCTCCAGTGAGAAAGCAGCTGTCAATAAAGCCTGAAAATGTCTTTATTCGAAAACATCATTGCAAGATGAAAGCCCAAGACAATCTGCAAGAACAACCAGCGAGCATGGCCAGCGTGTTTCTTTGAACTCTAATAGTGTGCACGTTTGAGTAGTTAGTAGAATATTTAAATAACACAGACCTTCTGGGGATAAAATGTAAAGTGTATTAAGTATCCTACAAAGTTGAGATTAAGTGTTAGGAGGTTGGCTTTGATCCAAAAGCATGAAAGACGCAGCTAAAAAGTTATGTACATAACAGGAGGCTCAATGATTGGAGCCTGGCAAATTTTATAAAAACAAGACAAAAATATTCTCTATTATTACCATGCTCAGAGACCATATTCTCTATTCATTAAAAAATACACTAAAAACAAACAAAAACGTTATATGGGCATTCCACAATGTTCTCACAGATCATATGTGCAAAAGTCAGTCTTTGCAATATACACCCAATTCAAACCCTATAATTTATGAGCTAAATGTTCACAGGGTGGGAGGGGTTTTTGTTGCAGAAACAGATGTGCAAGAAAATCAAATCTGTTGGCATGGGAATAATACCCCCTCTTGCCTATAAAAGAAATGAACCCATGTTCACTGCTGGAGTTTTCAAGGGCTCTTATTCATAAAATAAAATATTAGTACCCAGCTACCACTGTGTTGCTCTCCTGCAGCAACAATAAAACAGCATCAGTGAGGATTGCTACATCGCATTCATTCATTCATTCATTCACACACAGGCTCACGCACCATCTGCCCCTGAATCCTGACTTTCTTGTAACACTGAAACTCATGGCCAATTCAAGCATAGCAGAGGGCTCTCTGTGCCCATTTAGCTGCCCTTCATTCCCAAGCAATTGGTGATTTTCCTTGTTTCCATGCACTGAGAACTGTATTATGACAGGGGCTTCAGTGATAAAGAGGGAGAGCAGAGTCAGGCCAGGAAGCAGGTGGCAGCACCTAAGCTGCAGTGGAGGGTCTTGGAGAAGGGGAGTAACATGGCAGGGTGTTTGTGGTTTGTGGGAGGAAATTTTAAAGCAGTCCCAATTAAGAATAGCATCTGACTGTTAGGAATAGCATTAGAAATTGTACCAGGTAGCAGAGGGTTCCTCACGCAAAAAGGGCTTTCTGATCCTTATGAAAAAGCAGTTGTAGTTTTTTCTTTAAAATCAGAAAGTTGTACCTTACAAACACCTGTGGTAAGCAGAACAGCTTTGCAAACTTCTTTTTATAAAGAACAAGATTTATATGTTGTGCACAAAACAAACAAGGCTAGCATGTATTCTCGGAAAAGATTTGCAGACAAAGTCTTGTGGAATGGAGAAGCAATCACAGCACACAGCTGCAAAGGAACTTGGTTAGAAAGCCTAGGTATGATGTGGATTGACAATTAAATGAGCTCAAAAAGCATCTGCCTGAAACGGCTTACATCTCTGAAAATGCCATTTCTACTGTGCTATACTGGAATGTGAAATTCTACCAGTCCTGTTACATTCATTGAGAAGAACTTGGTGGAGCTCAGGGGAAAGAATGAAGCACACTGCTGGTTTCATTCATACAAAACTTGAAGAGCAATCACGGCTTGCAAGAACAAACAGTGAAACCAAATCAGTCTTCTAGGTATGCTTTGGCTTTCAGCATGAAAATGTGCTTAAGTCTCCCTCAAAGATTTGTGGGAGCACTGATTATTACCAGGAAATAATAAAAGTGAATGTTTCTGTCACTGTTACAGGCATTTGTAATTGCCTTTCACAAATAGATTTGGACACGCTGTACAATGGTTTGCTTGAAAAAAACAGTTTGGGGGTGGTATTTAATCTAGTGAACAGGATTGTTTAGAAATAGCATATTACATGGGTGTGGGAACTACTATTTCCAAATCTATTGCATTTCCAAAGGAGCTTTGGATCACTGTCACAAACAAAACATTTATACAAATTCCATTCTAGTTAGAAAGAAGTTGTTTCCCCTCATTGTCTAACTAAGTATTGTATCTTCATTTTTTTGCAGTTAACACAGAGGACAGACTTTTTTGGTCTAAAATATTGCTATTATCGATACTTCATTATCAGAGTGGGATCACAGAAATACAAACTTGATATACATGCAAGCAATCATCAAAACAAACCAGGCTTTCTCAGTATCTCTTGAGGTGATACTCCACAGTGTAATGCTTTTCAGCTTGCATAACTCCCTATAATATGCAACATGTATGTGCTTCTCTTAATTCCGTCTGAAATTATGCATCCTCCATAAAGCTGTAGTAACTTCCTCAATGCTGCTTGCCATCATCCAAGCATATTCCTCTCTAATACTTGGTCTGTCTCCAGATAAAATGATGTATGCATAACCTTTTAGGTAATAGCTGCAAGAAAAGACAGAATATTGTGTTTAACCAGCTCCAAACCCTGAGTAGCTCGACTTAGGTTTCAGAACAGCCCACTGAACTGCTGTAACTGTACCAGCTCAGCTCAAACCTAAGCTTATTCTGAACAAGCAAAGTTAAGCCACTCCGCAGAGCTCTGAATGCTGTTTTTAGACACAAACTATCTATTTCTTCCTATGTCCGTTCCTTCTTTCTGAACTGCCATCATTTCTGTGTCTTTCTAGTAAGACACTATGCCTTTCTAGCGAGAGAGTATATTAATTTATTTTCCCCTCAGTTCACCATTATTTGTTTGCTTTGTTTCAGATCTATTTTCATTGACGATGTGTCTTATTTCAAACAGAACTGCATATTCATTCTTCATGTCTTTGTCCTGTGTGCAGCTTTCTGTGCTTATTATCATTTGCAAATCTGCTCTACCTTGTACATAGTACAATCATAGTACATGATTGTGTCATAGTACATGAATTCCCTTAACTTGATGATTCCTTCCAGATCATTAACAGGGAGTTTTAAGGAAGATACGAGCTCATGAGTTACCCTAGGACATGCCACCTGGAAAAAATTACTTACTGGAATTTATCATATGCGACTGATTTACTTAGAGCATTTGCATATCTGAGTGACTACTGGATATGAAGGATGAATTATATACCTACAGTGAATTTTAATTGTCATTTTACTGCTAAAATCAAACAGATAATTACTGCATGATCGATGCATGGTGGTCCTTTTAAAAACTGCATTTATTTTATACAGATGAATCCAAATTATTTGTGATTCATCTAACATGAAGAGAAACATTTGTTATCCATTTGTTATTGTTAAGAAGCCAGCGAACAGTAAAAGTCAGGAAGCTCCCACTGCCTCGGTAAAATGGCAGAGAGCGGAAGATTAGAGAATTTAAGGGAAGTCTGCTCAGCTGGATTAAGGCAACTGATGGCAACAAGAAAATTTTTCATTGAGACCAGAGAAAATGCCCTGAAATGTCTGGGTAGTAAAGCCCATTTTGAGCTTTTTAACTTTATCTCAAGCTCCTATGCATCTCAAAGCAAGTAACTTGTAAAGGGCTGCACTCACAAAATCTGAAGAAACTATTTGGTAGAGCTACCTATCTGTATCCTGTCCCTCACTGACAAACATCTATTTCATTCAAGCTGCTCTAGAACAGAAAGATTTGGGCATATTCTAGAATCACAATGCTCTAAATAATTTGAATGAGTTAGTTTTTCAGGGCTAATACACATCAGAAACAAAGAGATGTCAAAGAAACAAATATAAAAGCATATAAATATATACACATACTAGACACAGAATGTTGGTTTATACATAAAACATATGCCCGCTCTTTTCTCTGAAACAATAGTTTAATGTCTATGACATTAGTTAATAATAAAAAATACCCTAAACCCACCAACCCACCAACCCAAACTGAGAAACATACTTTGAATTTCAGTGGTCTTTTTTAAAGAAGCTATTGCATTCATATTGGGGATTTGGTGCACAATATCTTCTGGGAGAGGCTCCAGCTGCAAGAATAGAATAGAATAAGATAAATTTTCAATAAGCCACAGGGAAGTAAAACAAACTGAAACAATCTAATCCTCAGGAAAAGCTCAGCCCAAGAACTGGTTAACTTTTTTTCTGGTATCAGTTCTAAAAGTATAGCCATGATTTTGTTTTCTGTTTTCCAGCCATGTAATTGAATTCCAAGGGGCTTTTCTATTGGCTGCAAGACTAATCTATGGAGTCTCTGAAGCAGGTGCATGTCTGTGTATTATTCATTAAAAAAATGCTAGTTATTTGTGTAATTTTTGTAGGTTCCTCACAAACCAAATTCCACTGCGTCTGTATACGCAGCTGGGCACTCCAAACAAAACCTTCCTGAAGTCACACGGGAGCTGAAGTGTGCACTCTATTATCTTTATTTTTCCAGTGTTATTACATTTAACCATCTTACACATTTTAAGATTTATAAGGGAAAACTGTAAAACACAGCTGCTTTTACTAGCTTTTCATTAATTTCAAATAAAGTAGTAGATAAAAAGTGGTTATGCAGATGAGCAGTAAGAGTTCTCGAAGTTTTATATAGAGTCAAATCCATTTTAATTAGCCAGTTTTAATTGTATATTCTTTGAGTAGGGCTGCATTATAGTAAATTAGCAGAAGGAAGTGCTTGGTTTCTGCACAGTTATTTTTGTCCTGCAATGGATAGATGTGCCAAGCAAACTATTTTGAAATTCATCTACATGTACTTTTTTGACCCCTTTCCACACATTTTCTCCTAGAAAAAGGGTAAAAGACTTTTTGGGCTAAATGCCTCTTCCTGTACTGTAATAACTACATTCTCATTGAACTATGCTTAGAGTCCAGACAGTTTTCCCACTTCCCTGCACAGGCTGCTAAAGCTGGATGTGGAGGCGTGCTTCCTGCGGAGCGAGGAGTAGCAACCGTGTCAAGGTGGACAAGGGAGATCAATATCAATACCAATCTCTCCTCTCTGCAGTTAAGGATGTTCGACCACCGTTGACAGGAGCCATCTGTACTGCAGACAAAACTCCCTTCTTCAGCATGCCTGGGTCTACTTTAAACTAGGTCAAATGAAGCCCACCCAAGGAGCTTCCTCTGTGAAGTTAAAATAGTTCAGTAGCCATCATATATTGTCCTCTGGGGTGCTACCGCTGCATTGCTACCCACCAACTAGATAAAATCAGCTTTGATCCAAGCATACAAACTGGGAAGTAACTGCACTGTAGATATTCCCTTAGTGGTGCTATTTCAAGCAAGCTCAGCTACAAATCCCAGAACTTCTGGTATCCTACCATTATGATCAGCAGTGAATGCCTGTCAGTGATAAAGACATTGCAAATATCACCGGTCTTTTGGAGTCTTGGTAACTAAAATGAATAGGACTGTTTATGTCATTATTTCCTTAGAATCCTGTATGGGATTGCAGCTGGAAGATTTCCTTGTGGCTAGAAACAACAGCACTATGTTTTGTTTTCAAACAGCATAAATCACTCCATTCTCCACAGTAAGCAAGTGTGCAGAGAAGTGCTGGTAGAACCTGACTGGGTCCCGACTCAACTTGGTTACCGAGGAGGCCATACTGAAAGGAAGACTGTTACCATCTAATATGTATCATGGATTAGAACAAAGAGAGCAATTATAATAAAAATAATATTTACAGATACATTTGCAATTCTTAAACCACATTTACTTCACTATCTTCAAAGGTTACTGTATTTGATAACTCTTGCAGGTCCCTGGGGTAAAACTGAGTATTTAAGAAAATGCCCACCAACAGATCAAGCTTCACAGTAGATAAATAGCACTGGCTTTTACCATTTGTTATTTTCTGTTTAAGATAGTCTATCATTTGGCCAGGAAGAGGACAAGATTCTGAAGTTCTGTTTGGTTGTATTGGGTGCAAGAAGAGAGAAGGGGAAGCAAACAGTAGCTTAAGGTTCTCTTTTGACAGTTTCCTAATTCCTAAGGCTTTTACCAAGTTACTCCCCTGAAGTAGAACAAAATAGCTGCAAGCTATAACAATAGAAATAATAGTACAAGGTATGGAATTGTTGGACTGCAAGATGTGAGATCTGTGTCTTGCTTTGCCATTTGAGTACATTGACATTCTTTCTGCAGACCTCTTGTACTACTTAATAAGCTGGGAGCAACTGAGGTAGAAATACTTAGAGGAGATTTTGTATTAAAAAGTGACTATTTTGTTGGCTTTGTCAGAGATAGATTTTTGCAGGACACAAGAAGTCTTGATTTTTCCCAATATATCAATTAACATCTCTTTATTTATCAGTACAGATTTTTTTTTTTTTTAACAAGTAGGCTGCATTTGAACATCTAGGCATAGCAGAGGAGTATTCAGAAATGGCAGATGTATTTTTTAGAAATGAGGATAAACTAATGAATCCTTAAGGAAAACACAAAAAATAAAGGGTCAAGCATCCAACAATTATCCCAATCATGACTCCATCTGTTAGGTCTACTAACAGATCTGTACGTGATGTGAGTATAATAGTCACATTTAATTATTTCCTTTTTTTTTTCCACAAAACTTTCATCTTGTATCCCAAGCTCAGCTTCTGCCCCAGAGCTATTCTTCCTTCTCACCCTGAGTGATAGCCAGATAGACCTTGGGTACTCTTCCATATCAGGGAAACCTTATCAGGCTCCACAAGTAACTTCATTACATCATATACCCTGCTCAGCCCAAAATGCAGCACCATTAGAAAATCACTGTAGAAATAAAGCCAGTGGGCTATGGCAGCTATTTCTATACGCTTTGAAATGAGACTGTCTGAGTTTGAAAGAATGATTTCTGTTGGCAGCCATCCATTCCTTGGATACAACTGTATAGACATAGGGGTATCCCTGGAAAATATCAGCAGTTAGACCCAACAGTGAACAAAAGAAATTGCTCTACACCTGGCACATATGGCACCATCACCTTCCCTCCTACACTTATTGGCATTCAGATCATGAAGTCTATTAAAACTGGAGGCTAACAGAAAGGAAGCTGAAAACAGCACTGGAAATACATCGTCGGGAAAGAAATCTTTCAGAGAAGAACAGCTCAAGTCTGCAGAAATAACCAAACCACTGGAGAGACAGTTTGGACCAGACACAAAGGGTCACATTTTCAAAGCTTTTACGTGGCTGAATTGGGCTTTTGTGCCCAAAGTAGCAGATGAAAGTAGAAATTGTGTCCACTAATCATTTTCAAAGTAGGAAAACCAATGTAAATTGGCAAAAATCACTTGGGCTGCCAAAGTCTGCCAGAGGCATATCAACAAATGTTTAAAGAAGGAATTAATGGTGGAAATTTCATGTGCCTAGAAAGTGATCTGAATTGATCCTTGGGAACGTGGAGAGAATCTAAAACTAAAGCAGGCTGTACTGAGCTGGAAATTCTATCAGTATCTGCATTGTCCTTAGCACTGTCATGTTTTAAAGTGCCAAGGTTAGCTCCAGTGAAGATTTCTGTGGAGTGCAATAATGGATAAATGAGGCAATTGCAAGCATGAGGCAAGGAGCTTAGAGAGTCCAGACAGAAGCAGAGGAAGGGGAGAAGGCAGGTAGGCTCTTCAGAGATGCCTAGGCTGCAGGGAAAGCATTACAACCTCTCTTTACTGGGTATGCTGTTCAAGAAGCGTAACAACACAGACTGGACTTTGTGCGTATAGGGTTGCCCATGATTACAGAGGACTAAGTTCAAAGATCTCACAGGTCCTCTGTGTTCTTATATTAACAGTCTTATAAAAGTTTCTGGACTTTCTGGTTTTTATATAAGCACTCGAGGCATGCATTTTTGTGATCCACTGTTACAATGTGGGACATAAATAAATCGGTTTGCAGTAGGGAATAGGTTCAAAGGCACAAAGGGTCATTAGCACCTATGAGTCTCCAGAAATCAAGGGATGTCTTGGAATTATGTAACTTTGGAACCAGAATATTCTATTTTTCCTTGGCCAAACCACTTCCTGACTAGCACTGCCCACCTTGGGGACTCTGATGTCACCATGCTGACCTCTGGCACAAGCATTGCTCCAGTTTCCTATCACATCTATTTCTCTGTTTCTGGGCCAATTTTTTGACTCTGTGTTTATACAAGCAGCAGTTGACAGGTGGCTTAGACTCAGCATTAAATTATTTTCTGGTCTTAGACTTAGATTAACAATGAGATCATGACCGAGTTTACCATACAATTTAAAATTGATCTCAGGCCATATTCACTTCCATGAATATTTCCAGTTTGGAGAGAGAAATGCTTACCTATTCTGGTAAATAACCCCTTTTAACACAGTCCAGGCCCTCTTGGCACAGCTCACTGCCTAGCTGGCAAGCAGCCCCAGATTCACACTGAATTCCACAAAGGAGAAAATGCCAACTTTTCATCATCAGCAGGAAAGCTGCAGAGTATGAGCTTTCCACTTAAATTACCATCCTCTCCTAAATGCCAGCTCAACAGATTGCAAGAAAGAAGCACATACTTCACACTCTGCAAGAAAATTGTCTAGTATAAGCTTTCAAGCATGCTTGGGAGCCAACCAATCACAATGTTTTGTCAACTTCTGCTTCAGACTGAAATTCAAGCCAGAAGAATATTTACTAGAAGATGTTAAATTTAGTCACTTAAAAATGTTTTTGTACTTAGGGCCAAATTCAGCCTTGGCCACCACAGTCAATGAGAGCAGACATGCATCCTCTCTGTGCCTTTGTTGCAGGGTCCTGCTGGGCAGAGCACACTGTGGATTGTACTTCTGTGTTTCCTCTATGCAAAGAAGAGCATGACCCTGTCTGCGACTAATTATCACTTGTTATAGATCATAGCAAACTGCTGTACCATGTAGAGCTAAGAGACACTACCCAAACCTGCAGACAGAGCAGAGGACCATGACGTTAGACGAATTTCTATGTCCCATAGAAATATCCCACCTGGATGCTTGAAAGAGGATGGGATAAAGGAAGAACTAAATTCTTAGTCTTTGACTCAAAAGAGTTTTCTGCTTGAACAAATCCTTCCTTACTCTGGCTGCAGAACGTCCAACTGAATGCAGTTATGTTGGAAATAAGCTGCAGGATTTAGGATATGGAATTCAAGGAAAGGTTATCCTTGAGGGCTTTTTAACTCCGCGTAGGGCCTCTTCAAAAGAAGTCATGTGGAGGAAAGAAACCAGAACCTGCCCATGCATTCATAGAGCAGCCTTACTCACAACCACCTAGTACTAAAAGGCATAGCAGAGATCTTTATAGCACCAAAGCTTGGTGTAGTAGAATTTCCATTCTCCACAACAAAGATTTTTTTGAAAAATCTCAATATTCAACCCAATTTTCACACAATTTTTCTTGGAATAACATACAAATCTTAACATTTAATGGTTTTCTTAATTGAAGTTAAATGTATATCTATATATGCTTTAAAAAGAAGTATTTGAAACTATACAATAAATATGTGAAAAACTGTAGAATCATTTAAATGGTATCGCAATAAATGAGAGAATTGTTTTTTAAGCACAAGAGTATATCAACACCTCAGAAGTGCTTAGGTTTAAAAGTAATGTCTCTTTTCTAATTATCTGAATCCATCATTTGCTTTGTTTTGACAGATGCTCTTTTAATGGACAAGTTCTCAAATCATGTTAAGAAAATTCAGGGATATTTTAAAGCAACTGATGCTCATCCTTTTTACCTGCCAGGATTTCCATGTTTTCTTTTTGGATTTCAAGGGGATCCAGCTGCTTAATCTCTTTGCACCTCTTAAGAAGATTTCCTTCCAAGGAGATAACCTACAGTACTCCTAATTAGCTGTGCAAATGGTCAAATGGATTTTTCTCAAAGTGACATGAAAATTTTCTGCTTGTATACAGAAGCACAGAGAAAAAACCCCTGAGATCTCAAAATCTTTTCATAAAAAATAATTTCATATGTAAACATTCTAATTAAGAATTTTATCCTTGTAAAATTTACCTTTATCTTTACCTCTATAATTTTCTTTTTAGTTTTCTCATCATTTAATGAGGGATTCACACAATCAAACCAGATTGAGGCATTTCTGATACTATAGGGTGTCTTGCCTGATTTCCAGTTGCTGCTAAGAAAGGGTATGTATCTTCTCTGTGTTACATCTACCAGTCCTGTGCTGACGTCTTGGACACCCTAAGGTATCTAAGAAGGCACTAGGCACCTCTGTTTAGGGAACTGGGTCTTAAAAAGAAGCAGTTAACAATATCAGTACCTCCAATCAGAGAAAGCCAACAATTATAATCCCATTTGTGTTTCTGTCAAAATTTGAAACTCTTGTTTAAAAGTACTTCTGCAAGTTCAGAAGTGTTGACCACACATAGCTGGGGCTGACAGCTCATTTAAATTCTGATCTCTTACAAGAAAAAGAGACCCTTTTAATAGTTTTTTTTTTTGGTTAGTCTTCAAAATCAACAAATGTATGCAGGAATTTCCTGTGCCATGCTCAAATTATTTAAAGATTAACTTGACAGTGTATTATTTTCTTAGTGTCTCCATTTGCATTTGTTAAAAGTATGAAGTTATCTTGCTAAACAGATCACTGTGCTACAGGCCACATGCAAATAAGGGCAAAACATATCTATTTTGGTTAGATAGTCAACCTGTTTTCCATCTTGGTGTTCAGAGACAAATTAAGAAAGCAATTTGCACTTTGAAGTTTGATGTTACCTCTCCACATCAGAGCAGCTCTCCATGAAAGCTGGAAGTTGTGGCTAGTTTTACAATGACTCGTTTTTAAAAATGTTATTCTGCTGATAACAGAACATATGAAGCAGTGAATTTCTGTATTGACAAGTCCTGGCCAAAAACAACAAAAGAAAAGAAAAAGTTTAAAAAAACCTCTGCAAAATGTTTATAAATTCTAATGTTCAGCACATGAATAAATACATTTGACAAACTGCAGAGTACCTTACACAAGCCTTTCCCAGCCTTTCTAATTTGAGTTCAATTACATATGTAGTGTTTAAAAACTGTTCATCTTGCCAATGTTACCATTATTTGTAAAAGTAAAGGGCAGATAATAAATTATAATTATCCTATTAATCACCTGTAAAGAATTAATTCAAGGAAGAATGCATCCTCAAATTACAATAATTGGTTGTTTGAAGAAAAACATTTTTTCTGTCCTTGGCAAGAACACACTTAGACTTTGCTATGCAAGTTCATTAATATTATACTGAAATCAAGCAATGTATATGCTGTGGGCCATGTGGTATAGATTGCCCAAAATCTATAGATGTCAACAGACCTGCTGATTTCTGTTAATTAGGTATCGGGCTTCCTAATTAGTGTCTTCTCCTTGGCAACATCTTTACTTACTCTTTTATACATCAATTTCCTATGGCAGTATTAGTAACAAAATCTTCTCTGGAGTATTTTTCTCTTAGCGGTCACAGCATACTTTCTGTGAAATTTTGCTGCACCAGACCATTTAACGCATGTTCCTGAAGACAATGCTGTGAGAGTGAATGAGAATACTACTTATTGCATGAGATGTTTAAAATTATTAATGACAAGTGAATTAAAAATGGCCGCATGGTTAAGTTTGTCTTCATTCTCAGTTACTGAATTTTTGTCTCTCCTGAAATTTGCTTTGCTGCAAATGGATAGACTCACAATTTATTTAACTTCCTGGTCACTAGTTACTCTAAAATAAAATGGAAGAAAGTCTTTGTTCCAGTGCACTTATCACATTCCTTTTTCTCACAAGCAGTATTTTAGCTTAGATAATTGTTAGTGACAGCAGAAATAGAGGTTGGGTATGATACAGTGCTAAAACAAAACAAGGCAATTTTCATAAATGGGCAGCACCACCAAATGGTCATAGAAGGACCCGGGCAGAGGGAGACACATCACATCATCAGCATTGTTCCATTTGCATTAGTCCCCTAAGGGTGCAAATTTCAGGGAATGGTTTTAGAAGGGCTATGAAAAGCCACTGATGCTGTGAGATATTACAGAGAACATCAGTGAGAGTACCCTGGAATGGCAGCTGAACAGGAAGGCAACACGGCATTCACTAAGATTGTCAAATGCCTCAAACTAGGTTTTGCAATCATATTTCAGCACCTAAATAAAAGGACCAACATTGAGCATCTTTTTCAATACTGCCCATCATCTCACAGGAAAAAAAGTCCTTATGGGACTTGTCAAAGGTGATAGTCAATAAAATACAATGAAAGCTTTTTTTTTTGGTTTTTTTTTTGTGGTCATGTTTGCTTCTTTACATTTCTGAGAATATTTTGAAAAAGCTATCACTATTCCTTGCATGTATAATGTAAAAAATAATAAGCATAAAAATATTTTTCTTGATGAGTCATAAAGATTAAAATCAAAGGTTTAAAAGAACACAGAAAATCCTTCTGTTATCCATCAGAAGACACATTGCTTCACATTATTCACATAGGTGTGAAGTCTTGAAGTGGAAAGGAACTGGCAGACTAGCTTGCAATTTGGCACTAATACATTTGATTGGAGTGATTATATAGCTATTACCACCTCCCCTGGGGGGGGGGGGGGGAAGTAACACACTGAACTTTATAAGAAGATCTTACATAATTCACAGTTTATGGTAAAGGCTTTTATCCTTTCGTAAATTATTTTGGCTGCACCTTCAGCAGGCTTATTTTCCTTCTCATCATACTTACAGAAGAAAGATATTTTCTAGTGGAGAACAGAACAATTTTCACTAATGAGACTGCTTATCATATGTTTGAATGCATAAATAGCATGGACTCATATTTACTTAGTCTGACAGTCCACTCTCCAAAGCTTTTAAATAATATATACAGTGTGTGATAAATCTTGGGCACTCCATTTAAATTACATACAGATCAACCTGAATCTTCATTTATAAATTAAAAAAAAGTCTTGGACACATTTATTAATGTTTCAAATATATATATATAATGTTTCAAAAGCCTCCAAAATATGTTCTTTCAAATGCCAGCTGAAGTGTCAAAATACTTCAAAAAATGTGCCTTTGCAATATCCAGTTCCTAAGATTACAATATCCTTGCAAAAGCCTTTTTTATTTTTCTACAATAGTTGGCTGTAAGGTCCAAACCTGATAGGTGATATCCACACCAATGACTACCAATGAAGTCAAGTCTAGTACACAGAATATCAGCAAAAGCAGTTCTGAGGTATTAAAACTTACACAGAACTAGGAATAATTTAGGTAAACACTAAAGGATTTATATAATCATCTAATGTAGAGGTATCTGTCCAAATCAGCTCATCTGGCATCTGCTTATTTCTAAGACATGTTCAAATGGCATGGCTATTATACCAAATGAAAAAAAGGACTGATGCCATTTTTACTGAAAGAAACTCAAAGATAGGAATTTTGATGAACTTGGATCATTCTCTCCACCTATTATGATTTATGTTTTACCTCATTTCCTAAAAGGGCGTTTATACAGGCTTCAGATGCATCACAGATGGCAGTAAGGTCATGTCCTCCCTCCAGTGCCAGCACAACACGGCCATCCGCTAGCTTCAGCAATTGCTTGGTTAGGTGACCAAAACCTAGTATTCAAATACAGTAGTGCAAATAATTAAAGTGGAACAGATACTACTGGCATATTTCACATCTGCTGCATGAGAATATAGAAAACTCACAGATACTGCACAGGGAGCATGAGATATATTTAGACAAGTATCCTGTTTCTGACCATGGCCCAGACCAGATGCTTTGGAGTTAGGTATATGGAATTTTGTATGAGGCAGATGTGAGATAATGTCCTTCGCGCTGATCCCTAATAGCTGGAGATTAGTTGAAATAGGAGATTGTCTCTCTTCTTACCATCATTAACCATTATCACCCTGGATTCTCTTCCTATTTGGACATCAACGTAACATATAGCCATGTCACTTAGATTTGACAATAACCTTGATCACTTATGGTATCAATATGACAAATAATATTTGTAGTTAAACTATGATACAGTAATTAAAAATAATTGTATTTCTCAAATGAGATGATCAAATTTTTATTTACAAATTGCTTCTTTCTTTGTATTTGGAGTTTGAGTATAATATACAAATATGGACTGAAAAAATAGTGGAAACTATTTTTTAAGCTTACCTCTTAGCTCCATTTTCAAGTGTTTTTGGAAGCAGCACTAACAACTAGATCACTTATTTTCATTCAAGGTTTTGGTATGACATGAAACTATCCAGAACTTCCCAGATACCTCTATCAGTATCGCTCTCTAACCAACAGTATTCTCAGACATTCTGCACTGCAGCCAAAAATGATGGTACTTCATTTTATGTGGTGATCTATAACTACATGAATACTAGCACAAAGTTTTCATCTGTGACTGAAGTAAAATTAGTCTATTTCATTTTTAAGGGGGAAAAAAAATTGCATGAAAAAATGATAATTTGGAGAGAAGTTTTGTGGTAGTTTCCTAGGACAGCTACTGCCTGATTAATCTTCTTTAGTGAGTGAGTAATGATAAGTAAAGCTTTGAAACTATTGAAGTTAAATACTTATCACCATTTGTTCTTAACTTTTCCACTTGGTCTTTTCTAGTTGTTCTACTGATGGTCATCACTAATCATTCCAGTGCGTTTCATAGCCTTAAATAAAGCATTTAAAAGATACCTGCTAAAGCCTGGGCCGCATTAAGGACAGGAAAATCAATGTCTTTTTACTATGTACAACTGAAGACGGTCATAAAAAAAGAAAAACTGTAACTTTTACAAGCATATTTTCTAGAGAAATTTTCCAAAACACAGACTTAATGATTGATCTGGAAAACAAGCAATCTCACAGTTCTGTTTATTTCTTAGGACTTCCTTAAGCACACGCCCAACTGTTCTTAGAATAAGGACTTTAATGATACTAGATTTGGTTTAGCTGTGCAGACAAAAAAGAAACCCTAAAACCCAAACCCCTCTACTTGCCCCTTAATCTACAGATGATCACAGAACATTTGAGGTGAAATATTGTTTCCTTAAACCACTCCACAATCTTCTGTATCCTCTAAGAACTGCAGGTTTGAGTCTAACGAAGTAACTACACTGTGGTTCAAATTACATTTAAGGTTCAAAACCAAATAAAACCTTAAACTCTCATTTAAACTCAACCTTTCCTCATGAAAAAAAAAACACAACCCACCCAATCCTCTCTACAAAAGACCAAATTTAGACAGGATAATAAAAGTAAAGGAAGGAGTGGAATGAGGATAACCTTTGATCTTTAGCCAATTTCTACTTTCTTTTACCTACAGGATTTATTTCTGTCTGCATGTTACACACGTGATCTTCAGATTCATAAGAAGAGAGTGCCAACAGCGTAAAGTGAGTTGTACGTACCACATTTAAAGGAAATGAAGAAGAATGAACAGGCACAGACTCCCCACGTCTACTACTCACCCTTCGGGTCTGTGAGAAATCCAACAGCCCTTTTAAGACAACATTATCCTTCATGCTATACAGCTTCTGTGAAGAAGGGAAAACTGTACCATGTTTTCCCTGCACATTTTGAAAATTTTGTATGACCACAACTATTGCTACTGCCACATCGTAATTTTCTGAGTTATGTGTGGCTATAAAAGTAAAAGACCCTCACAATGCCTTTTTCTTCTTTTAAGCAACCATAACTTGTAGACATTGTAACAAAGTTAGTTTGTCTACTTGGTTTCCTAATGATTTTCCTATCAATGTTATAATAATCAACTCCGTCTGAGTCTGGATGCAATGAGCTATACAGAAAGCATCTTTCCCAGTAGAGATCACAGCAACAAGATAAAGTGTTGCCAAATCAAATCAACATGATGGAACCTTTTCTTGAGTGCAATTATCCTGAAAAAGTAAAGGTGACTTGCTAGAATGGGAGGAAATAACTTTAGCAAACAGTACCAACATTGCCAGTGACCAAATGAGTTATGGAAAATCTTAACAAAAACTTGGATCCTGTGTCACTGCAACAACCTAGGAAAGATATTAGCTTCCTCAAGCAAATCCCCTGGAGTGCAGAAGTAACAAAATGGAAAGAAAGGAATCCCAGTCAAGTAATGGTTTTAAGATGGGCTGTAGTTCATGCCAAATTATTAAGAAAAACAAGAAGAAAATAGTAACAAGCACCACGAAAAGATCAAGCACATATGTGACGCCCAACTGACCAAATCTAAGGTGAGAAAGGAGTCAGACAACCATTTTGAAACCTGGATATTCCAACTCACATGAACTTCTAGAATCAGCCCTCCTACGATGCCTGCTGAAAAAGGTGCCAGCTGTAATGCTGGCTTTAAAAGATGTTTTGAGTTTGGATTTGCTGTATTCTAAAACTGTATGTTTTCACGGTGGTGCATAATAGGTATAGATTAGTGGCATTTCATAGAAACAGAAAAAAATCAGTTATAAGATGGAAAGTCATGTTAAGACATCAGTGCTTGATATTCATTCCAGCCTTGAATGGGCATTGCTTCTTTGATGCTGCAGGTGGTTTTGGGCCATTTAGAGTCTGAGTGCCTGACTCAATGACAGGCATCTATTAATCAGGGTTTTATCCACAAATTTATCCACAATTTATTCAAAAATACTGGCAGTACCCACAATTATTTGTGTCCATAAACGTGAGTAAAAATGTCACATATTAATAATACAAAAAGGAAAAAGTATTTAAAAATCCAACCATTTAATTCAATAAATGAGAAAAGATTACACATATGGAGATATTTCTCAAATCTTCTTGTAAATATGCTTGGTGAATTTGCACTTCAGAGAAGTAGTACAATTTTTTAAAATTAGGCTCATGCAGTGTGCCAGGAAATTGTGAGCATGGGTTTGTGTCAACTATTATTTTAATAATTTCTGAAATTTTCATGTTAAAAGTACCTGTTTCCTTCACAGATCCAATATTTAGGCATCCAGGGTAGAATCTGCAAAAGCACTTAATATTCGTTTTGCTATGATCCTATTAAAGATGATGATAGACCTATTTACACAAGAAACAATGTTAAAACACTACTAAGTAGCTCTGAACACAGTATTCGTCAATGTCAAAACACCCCGTGGGTGCAAAATTATACATCTAATGAAAAAAGACTAAATTAAAACTGAAAAAATTATAAGCCATGTTACCTGTTGGAGAAAGATGCTGTATATGAGCTCTATTTGCTAACCTTTGAAACAACAATATAAACTTTTAAACAAAAACATAACATGTACTTTTTAATTATACCCTTTTCCCTCTTCTACTGCTATTAGGGGAGGAGATACAATATTCAGCCTTATGTAACAAAATATCCTATTGTGAGAAGGCAGAAAGAAAGAAAATTAATACTGTATTATACTAATGAGCAAGCTGCCAGGCTTGAAAGACACAGTGTGCTGATCATGTGAATTACCACCTAAGCAAGTAATTCAGCTTTTAGTGGGGTAAGAGCTGTTAATAAAAGCTGTTTTGTTTTGTTTTGTTTTCTTTTCTTTTCTTTTCTTTTTGTAACAGCCCAGCTCCCTATACACTCCTTCTAGTTCTGTCAAATGGCAAGAAATGACATAGGTGATGTTTCTGCAACATTTGACTGAAGTCACTGGAGCAACTACATTCCATCTGGACTGAGTGGAAACCAAGAAAAAATGTTAAACCCTATTAAAACATAATACACAGTTATTTTAGTTTTCTACTTTTGTTTTTGAAGCATCCTTACTCTGACAACCTTAAATAGAATGAGAGAAACAGAAAGCAGGTAAACCACTTCTGAACTAGCCCAGTTCTCTTCCAGTGGCTTCCTCATACAACTGTGTTGTATATTATAGCTAAACAGAGTAGACCTAACAAGACAGAGTTCATATGTACAGGCTCCTATTTTGAGAGACATTTGAGAATGAAGAAAACTTGTGAATGTATCTTTGTGCATCCTTTCATCAGCAGGCAGGGCAAGGAACCATATGTATGGGGTAGACTCCCAGACAGAACCTTGTTTGCATATACAGTCATATATGCAACAGAATTTGCTCACCAGCAAATGTGCAAACACCCAGTTAGTGAGGACTAAACCTGTCTCAGCAGAAGACAGACTCCTTCCCTCTCCTTCACTGTGCATAAGGAGAGCAGATGTCTCCTGCACAGTCATTTTTTGTGTGACAACAGGCTGAACAGAGTCGTGGTGCTGGCCATTGCTCAGGGGAGGCAGCTGGTGGAGGAACAAGGACACATCAACAGCCGAAAGGCTGGCAAAGCTATGGAGTGATGGAGAAAGTCTCAGCTTTCTCAGCCTGAGCAGCAGGGCGCCAACAGCTCTCTCAACTTCAGTATCTTAAAAGCTACAATCTGATACTAAATTACAGGCAGAGTTCTGGTGAGCTCCTCTGGCTACTCAGAGCAGCCTGGAGATGAATACATGCAAAACACAAAACTCCAGTCTCTGTCCTGGACCTCCAAGCATGTATTTAACTGTTATTTACTATTTAATCGTTCCATTACTCTCTAATTTACTTGAGAATGTGTTTTCGTCTCATTAAAACTGTTGCACTGATCGCTGCCAAAAGTTCTACCCACCAGTGTTTTGTGCTCCCTCCCTGTGGTTCTTTCGTGACTATTTGATTAATTTTCATTGATATTACTCCAACAATAGCATCTAAAATTAACTGGGTCAGTTTTTACATAACTTCCTGAGTCACCAGGCTACGTGTCCCAAATAAATATGTCCATACAGGAGTCAAATGATAATTTACCCTTCCAACACTGTCAGGAGCTTGAACATTTTGCAAAGCTTGTGTTCTATGATAAGTGAATGTATTTTCTTCTCATTCAATCAAAACTTCATTTGGATTAAGTCAGAGGTTTGACTCAGTTGGGAGGATGTGTCCCTGAGTGAGGGGGAAAGGGAGATTTTAATGCCAAATACATTCTTACGGAAAACTTTTTCCAAATGGTTGAAATTATGAATGTTAGCATTGAGGTACCTGAATGTAAATGGTAGAGATCTGGCCTCCAGACATTAGCTGCTGATTTCTTGCTTTTAATACCAGAGAAGGAAGCTCAGTAACACTTCAAATTACATGTCTCAAGCAGGCATTTAATTTAGATTAAATTAGACAGTAATTGTACGTTAAATAAATACCAATGGTCTCAGGAACACATTTTTTTATGGATTAACAATTTATGTAATAGATGTTTTTATTGCATGCCTGTTAGTTCTACAGTAATATGTTTTTCAAAATTAAGTGCTCTTTAGCAGATACATTGAACATAACTTATTAAAGTATATATTTAAGGATATATGGGCTACCTCTTCAAAAGCCAAATAATGCAAACCTATCTCCCTAGAAGAAAAGGCCACCTTAACAATGCTCAGTAGTATGATCTGGGCATCTTCAACTCTCTGAAGATACATATGTAACCAAGCAAGTCATTTAGTCCACACATCTGCTTAGTCCTCCTGAAAGGAGGAACTTGTACACCTCCACCACTCAATGGCAGCTCTGACCACCTGACAAAATGCTCCTCACAGAAAATACACGGAGAAAGAAAACTTTCCCCAAACTTTTCACCCAACTAATTCATACTGAAAAAAAATGGAAGGGAATTCTTTTGTACCCCATATGATCAAGCAGTGGGGATTCTGCATCTTCCAGGAAAGGTCATAGTGACATACAAAATGATGATGATGTTTTTAGAGCTGTTACAGTGCTGGATTCAGAGGGAAAATATTCAACCACAGATTTCAGCTGCCAGAGTCAAGGCAGGGACCTTTAGATATTCCCAAAAGTGGCTGGATGTTTTCAGCCCTGCTCTTACTAGCTATGTGTTCTATGCCTTCCTTTTTTCTAGGTTTCCTCACATTTTCTTCATCTCTACTTCATTTCACACCTGGCCCAAGTGATAAATTCTCCACTGTCCTGCCATTATGTCCCTCTTTTATTTTGCTTCCTATTTAGTAATTTCTCTACTAAAAAGCTGGCCAGGAAGCAAGATTATCCATCCCACAGAGTTCTTAAATGTTTTTTTTTCTCAGGAACATTTAGTTGTTCTGCATCAAAAAAGCAGAAGCCAAGAGAGGAAATGTAGAACTGCAAACTGCAAGGTGGCATTTCAGAATCCTGGATTCAGAACTATCTGGAAAAGACTGTTGCTCTATCTGGGTGGTGAGGGGATTCTCCAGGGGGGTTTGAGAGGGTTTACTTTTCTTTTCTTTTCTTTCTTCTTCTTTTTTTTTTTTTTTTCCCCCCCCGGAGAGTAAAAATCCTCTGAAGGGATTGTATGGGGATAGAGTATCAGACTGATAATTATGTACTGAAAATGTCACACATATTGTGAAATCTGCCAATCTGATAGTGCAAGTAGTAGTACTGTTATCATGATAAACTTCTTCCAAATCTGATCAAGTTGCCTTCTTTAAACTGATACACAATATATGCATCTGATGTTACAAGTTACATATGATTATATCTCCAAGTCTGAGTCTAGACACAGTAAGGGGTTGGCTAGAAAACAAGACATCAGATAAAAAAAAATAATTCCAAGTATGAAGAATTTGTTTCTAATCCACGCTGGAATGAAAATCAGATACTACTATTGACTATCCAAATAAATCAGTAAGCTTGATTAAGTTTGGAGAAGTTTATTATAATGCTACTGCCTATAAAATTAACTTGACACATTTTTAAAATATGTGGGGCAAAGTTTCTGCTGTTATAAATGAGTATAGCTGAAATGTGGGCACTGAGTTATGACTAAAAACAATCTGATGGGAAGATCTAGCCTTCTTTTTTTTTTTTAACTGATGAAAAGCCAAGTCAGTTAATTTTGAATTGACCCAAGAGACTAACACAAAGGATCTGATTTAAAGTCCATCACTCAGAAGCTGAGAACTGACTGCCATTTTCTGAAGATGGTCTACAAAATTCTGCCAAGAAAAGCAGCATGGACAAAATGATCTTTCCAACATATACAGTTTCTCAGAGTCTCCAAATTAAGGCTCTCACTTTATTTGCAGTCATTTATTGACCCTGCCACATCAACATATCACATTAAATTAAGGACTAGTTCCTTAGCCAGTATTAATCAGCATACACCATTATCTAAAGACCTGGCCTCCAGATGTGGATCATTCATCATTCCAAGTTTAGGGTCATAGTTACAATAAGCATATCAGGGATGGTCTCTTGTAGGTGGATAAACTTGAGGTAAATAGTCTATTTCCTGACCAATTTGGCATCAAGTCTCCTGGTGAACTCACTATTAGTATCAGAGGTCTAGTGCCCCTCAGGATTTGAATCATGTTGTTTAATAAATATCATTTTATAATATCAAGAGGGAATAAGGCAGTGCATTTCTAAGGGATTACTGTACATCTCAAGTAGTTACTCACTCTCCCTCTGGCCTTGGGCCCATTAACCCCACCTGACATATGCTATAATCACCCAGAAATGCACTGCCTGTCACCACTTATTGAAAAAGGTAATGTGTAAAAATCACTAAAGGAAGTGGTATTGAAACTAGGTTTGGTGTCTGACTCCTTACAGTCTTTTTATTAATTGCAATTTCCCATCAAAATACCTTCAGCAACTTTGTATTATGCTGCTCTATTACAAAAATGTGTAAGCATTAAGGATGTGATTTCGACCCATACAACAGTCCCTTTGTCCATTTTCATACTAATAAAAGGACACACAGATGACTTGAAATGGCAAGTAAAACCCTCAGAGTAAAAGAAACTGTAGCTACCATTTGAATGACACAGGTGTCTCTATTTGGCCTTCTTCTGCAATAGACATATCATGCTAGAACCTTGTCAGCCATGTTATTAACAGCACAGTTCGCAAGAGCCTTAATCTGCAGGGAAGCACAAGAAAAGGTGATGTGGAATTGCATGGGCCTCAGGTGAAGGCAGGACTGACATCATTGTGTTCTGATTCACAGGAGGTGGGAAAATGTAAAAAATATTTTTATTTGCTTTATTATTTTATTTTCCCAGGATGAAATATACGACTCATCCTCATCACATATATGTAAAAATATTGAAGAATGAAAGTAAAGATGTTCCATTTTATTTTACTTTGTAGACATTAAGGCCAGGTTCAGCTGCTGGGTGAACAAGAGAGCTTCATGTGCAATACAACTTGTGATCTGGAACAAGTTATTTGGAATTGGAGTGGTCGCTTTGTTTCCCGAAAAGTCTTCCCCTCAGAGACACATATGAGAATAAAATCTTTTCTTAGAATATCAAATATCTCATCCCTGTCTTTCCAGTCTTCTGACATACAGCTCTTAGAAAAAGCCCCTCTGTGAGCTTCTGCAACCGAGTGGGGACCCCTTAATAATTGCTTGAGAACTAGTACTACAGAATCTCTCATGGAATTCTTCACCCAGTGGTTTTCTATCTTTTCTTAGAGAAAGTTAAAACAATGATCATAACAAGGCCTGGGTGAAAAATGCCCTCAGGTGACTGAGCAGTCATACAGTATTACTTTCTGGATTATCTCAGAGTGAGAAGCAGAGTTTCTCAGGAATGACCTGCATCTGCAGGACCCATAAGTAAGCAAATGACCACTGCCTCTGCTGTTACCATAGCATGACAGCAGTATTAAGGGAAGCTGGTAGACCTAAAATAACTGGTAATCTTCATCAAACAATACAAACATCAAGAGAAACAATGACACTTCTGTGCTATACTCTGACCTAAATCTAGCTAACTAGTGTCAAGGTAATTTGAGGACTCCAGATGTTGTTGCAGCTGCATTACCACGGTCATCTTAGTCATTCTCCTTAAAAGTGGGAAGTTCACAACAGGGCAAAAATCATTCATTCAGTGTTAAGATACTGTTTCTCGAGCAACGTCAGTAATTTCTTCTTCAAGGGAAAACAGTACACTGGCGTTTCTAAATGGAGACACAGAAAATCTACTACAAGAATAGCTACTGTTTCTCCCTCCAGAGTTTTAACAGCTAGAAGTAAAATAACGTGCTGTCAGAGCTCGAAGTTCCCTAGTGGCTCCAGTAACAGCAAACAACATATACCAAACTGCAAAATCAGGATTGTATTTATTCTTCCTTCTGACAAAGCTGAAGAGCCACAGAAGCTGAAAACTTGGGCAAAAATTATCCAAACTTCTTAGAAAAAGCCACTTAGAAACCCTTGACAACAAAGGTGCTTGACTGTCTCATTACAGATAAAGAAGATAAACAAGGAAAAATATAAAATTCAGAACAGCTCTACTCATCAGAGAAGCAGTGGTCACTCCAGCAAAGAAAAGTGCACTTTTTAGTCGTTCCCAGTTTCAGTCAAAGTGCTGATTTCAAACAGTCATGGACCAAAATTCTAGCATTTTCCCACTCTTTTTACCTGAATTTTACAGCTGGACACAATGTTGAAGGTAATTAATTAATTAATTAATATTACACATGAGAAAAAAAGATGAAAGAAAAGAACAAATGAGACATCAGAGAATTGGGAAAAGGATAAAAGTGTATGTTTGGTTATTAAAAGAGACTGTTACTAAATAAGATGACAAATAAATATATTTGTGGCTAAAAGACATGTAAGCAAAATTACTGGATGACTGAGTGGATGGGCAAAACCAAAAATGAATATTAAGTTAAATGTAACATTGTCAAGGAATTGTATTTTCTTACAACAGAAATGTTCAGAAATAAAGAGAACAGAAAAGGCATATGATCTTACTTCTGCAAAGGGATGCAGAGCATTTCTGAATCCTTTACCAGGATCCTGTATCCTTTTATATAGAAAGAAAAGTGAATTAGTCCCACACCTATACTGACATTAAAATGATTCAGATTTTGTCTGCAGAGAACTATGGAGTCATCAGTGACTGGTTACTAAGTCAAGGTCTGAACATAGGCAGCTGGCAGTAAATTGAAAATACAGTGTGCTTCAGGTGCCACGTTTGTATGGGTAGGCAAAAACATCAGTGATAGCACTCAAAGCAAATAAGGTATTTAAATAAGCAGGTACTTGACAGTAAGTTGATCTCCTTTGGAGCAATCACATCATATGCCATTTATTCAGACGCTAGTGTCACAGAGACAAAATCTGAAGTAATCCCATGGCTGCAATCAACATTTGGCCAAGTAAGTGCAAACATTTATCTTCTTTTAACCATAGTAAAATAATTCTAGAAATCCACATTAAAGTTCACATGCGTGTTTGGAGATCCACAAATTATCAGCTAGAGCAGAGACTTTACAGTAAATGAACAACAGTTTCCCGAATTCATCTGGACTCAAGCAGCCAATAGCAGTTGGTCTCTCCAATCTTTCAGCTACTTATATATCTTACCAGACTATGCCCTATTCTAACTGGTAATCACAAATAAACTCAAACTGCCTTTCCTTAGTGGCAGTGGAAAAGACAGTTTCTGTCTCCCTCCCAGGTGATGTGTGACTCCATCTCAAACTGATGAGCCCTGGTAAACACCTAGCCAAAGAGCTTGTAACAGCTCAAAGATAGTCTGGAAGTCTTTTTAACAAAGATAACAAGCAAAAAGCTTTCATTTTCTTTTCCTCATACCCACTGTGAACTCAAACAGTAAATCTATGTATTTACTATAACAGTTGCAAGAACTGAATGCTCAGATCTGAGTAGAAAACATGTATGAGGACACATGCTTGCAAGTACATAAAGAAAAAAGTAATTTCCAAACTTAAGATCATTTTTGATGGTGGTAGCTATTAATAGAACACAGTTTTTCAGTGATAAAATCTATATAATTCAGAGTAAGGCCTGGATGTTGCCTATTCAAGAGGTGTGAAATCCAACATGTGCAGCCAACAGGGCTAGTGTGTGTGTGAGCAGGTGTGTGGTTGCAGGCAGAATGGGTTGTAAAAAACCAGGTTTTTCTTTAATCCTATACTGTTACAGATGCCCAAGAAACAGGCAGAAATGGTCCTTGTGACCCCTTCAGACTAGGATGTTTTTACTTGTACATGCTGCACTGCACCTTCCTGCATCCTCACTGTGTCTGGAAATGCTCAAGAGAAATTTGTTTCAACATAGCTATTATCTGTTCTAGAGGACTACTATATAGTGCATGCAGTTTAATATTTGAATCAGAGCTCTATGTGAATTTATGGCTGTGGCTTTTCATGGCCAGTTGCAATGCATAAGTGACCTGCTGGTTGACATTATTTTATCTGAAATTAAGATTCAAGAAACAAGAAATCTAAGGCTCCATGGTGCCAGTTTTGCATCAACAACATATAACAACAGAGCTCATAGTGTTTAGTTTGTTTTTCATTATAGAAAAGAGGATGACAGAAAAAAATGATATACCGAATACAGGTGAAGGAACATTTATTACCTCTATTTTTTAGATTTAGGTAGAAACTTTGAAGTTAGTGGGTTTTGCAGTTTATAGTCACAATCTGAACCTGTCCCTCCCTATACTGAGAAAAGCAAAGGTCCAACATAGTAGAAGTTCATTTAATTAACAATTCCATCTTAAAGCATATGCAAAAAGGGGTCCATTGTGCAAGCAATCATAAATCTCACTTGGCCTAACTTCAGAGCAATTGACCTTACAACCCAAATAATGTTCCTCTGTGCACATTTTTTTTTAATGCAATTTCTAGGTTTACTGTTTCAGACAAAGAGTGTGTAAACAATTTCAGCTACGCCTGAAGTGAGCAGCTCATTCATCCCACAGCTGGATGCAAGTTTGCGCCAAACTGGAAAACTTTTTCTGGAAAGGGTCTTTATTGATGCTACTTTCAGTGGACCCAGATTCAAATTTTTCATTTATTTATTTTCACATGCTGCTGCTATGTTAATTAGGAATGAAATAAGGAGAAATGACACATTTTAGCAATTGATTGGACAGTAAAGAATATAATAGGTAAAGGTAATGAGACTTTGCCAACCCAAGACTTGGTAACTTGTCAGTTACCAAAGACTTGGTAACTTGTCAGTTACCAAAGGGCAGCCACGAATAAAAATTTCTGATAATTTCTCTGCCAAAGAGAAAACATAGGCAACATAAATGTAACTTCTACTTGCTCCTGCTCTAACCATCCAGTATCTTAAAGCCTTGATATTTCTTTTTTCAGGCCACATTTGAAAAAGTTTGATATGCAAAGCACACATATCACTTCCATACATGTGCTGTAGGTGACATCTCTATGGAAACAGTGACAAACCCCTCCCTTGATTATACGTTGTAAAGCCTTTATTAGAAAATTTACTAAAAGTTAACATATGTCATCTGCATCAGTAGTGCACTTTAAAAATCTCAAAATAACTGTCTCAAACATGAATCTTGGCAAACTCTGAAGTCCGTGTGTGGGAGAGGCAACCTTAGCACTGAGTAAATATCCAAAAATCTGTAATTAAATCTGAGAGATTCTTCAAATCTCTTTTAGGCTGATAGGATTTTTTTTGTTATCGACTTCTGGGAGAGATCTGGTACTCTTGAGTCAACCTCTGGAGGCACCTCTGGCCATCTAAGGGATCTGGGCTTTCAGTTGTCTGGGTGGTTAAAGTTGGGGCAGACCAGAATATCTCAAACTCAATTATCCCTACCCTTAGATTACATGTAAGTATGCAAAACCTTTTATGCGTTATTAGAACTGATTGAAGTATTAATTACAAATAAATAATTCAGATAGTGCAGCTTTGCTTCATGTTCATAATACTGTTTGTAAACATACGTTAGTATTTGCCAAATGTTACGTTCATAAAGTTGCTTGCAAAAATATCTGCTAGCATTTGCCAAATGTTATGTTCAGCTTAGAAGCTTGTTGCATGCTGTGTACTTTGACTTCCTGGCCTTAATTATCCATTTTTTATTGGATCTCATAAAATTACATCCTGTAGCATCAGCTTTCTTAATGTATAATGGAAATTTTATATACAAAAAATAAGAATTAATTAAGATAAAGTGCTAACTAGTAACTAACCTGTTGCCTTGATCACACAAATATCTAGGAATCCTTGCAAAGAAATATCACTCCTCAGACTTAAACAAGAACATAAATTAGAGCCTGTGACTATTTCTTAATAGGAAATGAAAAAGAAACACAAGCAGGGATGGAATGAATGAGTTTTAAAAGTCAAAGAAATGTTTACTAAAAAGAAAAGCATTTGCATTCCTATTTGCCTGGGCCGCTTGACTCTTTTGCAACCTGATAAAACAAATGAGTCAATACAAATCAAGACAACTTAGTAGAAGAACAGCAAATGGCCATTGTAAAAGTAAAGGTCAGAGGAACAGGGACGCCACAAAGGCTCCTGTCCCACAATTTAATTATTCTTTTTTTTCAAGTAGATTTAACTGGTGTACTGTGGCCAGACACCTCTAGATTCAGTCATGCCAGTTCATTTATGGACAGAAAACAGCAAGATCATGTCCAAAGACAGTAAAGTAAAATGGAATAATAGCTTGAACTGTTGCAAAGTTCGTATTTTGAAAAGAAAATAGAAAACATGCACAAACATTTTTTCATGAGAATATGTCCATTCTTCAACCATTTTTATGTGATAAACTAGAAATGTTATTATTTTATTCATAGACATACTGCCTTGTTTTCATTGATTTACCCTGACTGTCAGGGAGCCTTCCAGAAAACAGTGGATAAGCCTAGAATTTATGCAGTCCATATCCACTATCAGACAAATCACCGCAAAGTTTCATTTTCCCCCTTGTCTGTCTGACAAAACTGCAAGACAGCTAAATACAGGTGTTCAGACATATTCAACAGCACTCTTTTTTCTTTCTCTCTTTTTAATATAATATTTTGTCATTTACTCTGGTGAAAACATTGATTGTTAAAGTAAGATCAAGCAATAATTCCAATTTTTTAAAGCCTTTAAAGCAATTTTTTGAGAAATATGGGAGTTTAGACAGCACATTTATTTAGTTTTAATTTTTGTGCTGTCATACATCAGCACTGAAGTCCTGATTTAGAACACATGCAGCTTGCCTTTGAAGTTTTGGCTGTTTTTTAACAATGGCAAAAAAAGATATAAAGAAATTAAACAGCACCAAAAAATCATAAAACAGGGCTTTTGTGCTCTTGATTTATATATTGGTTTTTATTTTTGTTTAAAGAAAAAGCTTTATTCTCAGTAATCTTTCATTGGAAGCTTTGCTCTGACATACCTTTATTCATCTAAGCCTTTTCTTCTCTGTTGACCTCTCTTTTCTCCTTCCTATTCCCCCCTAAGTCTCTGAACAGTGCTTTCCAATGTCCTTCCCATTCAGTAGCAAAATGAGTTTATGGGAATTCTTCCGAAAATTGAGAGTAGAAAAGGACCAATGATATGCTAAACTGATATTTTGGATTAAAGCAATAAATATTTCAAGTAAACATAACCTTCACATGAAATGGCTTTTTTCTACTAGTGCTTGCTCGACTCTCATTCTGGGTTGTGCATGAGCTGTGCTATACATGGTCTTTTTGGGGAAGTTGCTCAACACTGGCATTTTCCAAGGAAGTGCATGAAAGCTGATAGTTGCTGTTGTTCATTTTTGTCCAATGTGTTGTAATGAATACAAGCCAAAGCCATATTTATTTGTTCTGTGGCTAGCTTTTTTTCATATTATTCTCTCTCCCTTTCAGCTTATGGACTAAATTGTTGAAGCAACAACAAAAACATCACAACTGGCTTTATGTTTTTCTCCTCCTTAGGATCTTCCATCTCCTAGAAAATTCTCGTACATACTAGTGTCACCTAAAGATACCAATACCATGTGCTGCTATGACCGGTTTTAATTGCAGTTTACCTCCAAAACATATTGAAAATAATTTCTAGACAGACTAAGTCCTGAAAGTGTCCAGATGTTTGAAGCAGACCATTAAAAACCCCCATAATTCTTAATTGTCTGCCCAAATATATATGTATACAGTACTGGTGTGTATGTGTAGAAGGATATGTGCAGAGCATTTATGATAGCTGAGGGAGTTTGAGAAGCAGGGTCTGACAAGGGAGCTGGACTTTGTCTGAGGCATTGTAGGAAGGTTAACAGTCATGTATTGGGAGATTACTGGGGACATCCTCACTCACTGTATTTCTTCTCTTACCTTCATCATCTCATATCCATATGCTTCATCTCTGCATCCCTTCTAGAATACTGCTTGCTTTTAATAACGACAGCTGCATCTTGAGGGTAAAGTTATTTTTGTATTCCAGATCATCCATGGTTTAGTGCAAAGTAACAGATCCAACAGAACCTCCTATCACCAATACTGACACTTGGAATTACGTCAAAATAGTTTTTCCCAGTGAAGTGTGGTGTAAGCTTATTGCAAAGACACCTTTCGAGTTCTTCAATACCTTTCTTAATATCCATATGAAGAACTTGTGCAAAATTTTGACTGGACATAGAAGGTTCTGCAGTTTATTTTATTTTAATGGAGAGTAACCATTTTATCAATGCAGTCTGTGTAAACAGAAAACTTGCTTATTAGTCCATTTAATTTCATATTTAATTCATGACCTTTCTACATCTTGAAGCAAATACTGCTGGATGGGAAAAATAACTTTAATTTTAGAATTCATCAGGATTCTTCTCTCCTGCCTTTAACCAATGAAAAGTTAGGTGTCTTGACTCTGCTACTACTCCAGGCTAGTTACTACTCAGTGGGTAGAGAGGAATATTTTCAGGAAGATGTTGCACTAGTTTTCAGAACGGATGAAGGTCTCTTTGGAATTAAACATCTTTGTATGTTGGTTGTTGTGGACAAATCTGAACTTATTAAGATATATTATGTTCAGAAAGCCCAACTTAGAGTAGGGAAACTCATATATGGTGTTAAAAAGCTATTTATAACAAGGCAGGTAAAATTTGCTTTCATCTACCAAGGTCATCCTTTTACATTGTGAATACAAGTTAACATGGTAAATATAAAATTAGAGATAAATGCGTTTATATTAAATAGAGTTTGCCTCTGTTAGTACCTTAATAAAAATTACTCTTGCTAGAGAATTTGTAGGTTACAGAGCCTTTGCTTTCAAATACTTTTTTTTAATCTAAGCAAGTTAGAGTATTCATATCATCATACAATATTAGTATATTAATTATATAGTTATGATGAAGTATCTTAAAAATATTTTCTATGTAATGATACTTTCTAATATATTTATAATAATCATTCAAATCTCAAGGTAGCAGGGGTTATTTTTATACAGAAATCATGGAAATTATGTAGAAATGATGGGTTTTTTACTTGTAACGTGAAAGAAGTTGTATTAGCATGTCATACTAATAATCTTTTTAGCTTCAAAGCCCCATTAGTCTATGAACACCTTTGTTGAATATTTCCAGATTCATAAACTTTGAATATAAGTCTATGCAGACAAAGAATTTGTATGCCGAATTTGTTCCATTGCTCTCAGTAATAATTTCTCACACTACACATCATCTTTTGACTCAAAATATTTGTTATCCTATCAACTCACTTTACACTTTGCTTTCTTTGGCTAAGACACATATCATCAGCTTTTCCAAGTTCTACTTAGCTCAATCTCCCCTCACACATCTTTATTCCTTGGCACTTGTGTGCTAATAACATGGTAAAAACTTGGTAAGTGGTATGCATTTGCCAGGATGGCTTTTAGATATTCCAGGAAAAAAAAAAAAAAAAAAAAACAAAACCAAACTTTGGTCATTTGTCCAGGTGTTTTAGAAGTTAAGCCACCTGGTCAAAAGCATGGCAACAAGTCAGATGTCTGATGTCCAGCCTCTCCATCCTTACACCTGGGATTTCCCAGGCTGAAACACAGGAAAACGCCCCCCTTCATCATGAATTAATTTTCTGCTCTCAAGCCACTTCTTTCAGATTAACAGTTGACATATCTCTAAAAAGTGCCACCATAAATATCTATATTGCTTCAAAAAGGAGACATTTGAAAGAGAGGAATGATTGCTTACTTTAGAGAGATAAATTGAAACAAATGAAAATCGAATCTCTAGGGACATGCTCCAAGACTGAAATCTGCACAGATAAATCTCCCTAAGGTAGTAACTGGTGCAAGTCATTGATTTGAAACTGTTACAGTAGGTATAGTTCAGTAACATAGTGATATAATTAAAATAAAATAGACTGGAGAATATTCCTCTAGTTGTGAGAGGTCTTTTCTCTGACTGTATGCTTATTTTTGATGCTCTTTTGAAGCAGAGTCTGATAACTGCGCATTAGTTTTCTTAGAAGAAAACATTCAGAAGCCAATATATTTCCCAGAATTACTGTCTTTCACTAGAGTTTAATAAAATAAAAAATAAAAACAGGTACCGAGCAACAATGGTGTTATACAGTGGACAAATCTTGTAGTTAACTCACAGTGACAAGAAGGATGGGCAGATTTTGATGAATAAAGCAAGTTACTCAAGAAATAATGTTTGGCATCTGGTTCACTGTACTCTGCCAGTAGTCAGACAAAGCCAAAAGGTTACTATCGTCTTACAAATGAAGCATGTCTGGAACAGTGTTGACTATTTACTCAATTATATATCCTCTCAGTTTCTGCTTGAAGTACATGTCCTACCTTGGAACACAAAATATTTTCCACTTTATCTCTTAAAAATACTGGGTTTAGGTGTGACAAGTTCTGATGGTTAGTGTACATCATCCCAGAGAGGTGGCTGAATGAGTAAAATGGCTATGCCACAGGTACACTTGCTATGTTATAAGATGGCCAGTTCCATTAAAATAAATAACTTTTTTTTTAAGGTAATGAAACATAATAAAAACTTAGATCAATCATCTATAAGTATTTTTGAAAAATTTATGCAAAAAAGTGAAAATTAGCTGTATCTTACTTTTGCTTTCTTTCTTTTTTAACCATGAAATACAGATAGCAATAAGGAAACTCTTATTTTGTCTCAATGAAAGACACTCTTATTCTATATTCTAAAATTTCCCTTTTCCTTTCCTTTCCTTTCCTTTCCTTTCCTTTCCTTTCCTTTCCTT